>ML392190.1:0-28337 GCA_005239525.1 Nicotiana knightiana
GTGCTGAGGTTTTTCATGACAAATCTATTGTATCAAGGAGAAAAACTTCAGCACATTCAGTGCCGAAGTATTAGAAAATGAACTAAAAAACTTCAGCATCTTATGCTGAAGTTTTTTATGACAAATCTATTGTATCAAGGAAAAAAACTTCAGCACATTTAGTGCTGAAGTATTAGAAAATGAACTAAAAAACTTCAGCATCTTGTGCTGAAGTTTTTCATAAAGCTCATTAGAAAACTATTGTATCCAGGAGAAAAACTTCAGCAAAGTTTTTGAAAAAACTCATCAAAAAACTATAGAACACAGTACATAACTTAAGCATATTATTAGTGCTGAAGTTTAGCCAAAAAAATAAATTGTTTAGCAAATAAAGCAAAAAATTCACCAAAACTTTAGCAAAAATCTCAGGTATCATGAACATCAGTCAGATTCGAAAACATACAATTTGAATTTTTGTTTGGGAGAGGAGATCTGAGAAGAGACGGAGGATCGGTGAAGTGTTTTGTGAGAAGAGACGTACGTGATTCAAATATGAGAAGAGACGGAGCTGCGTGATTTTTATATGTTATGTCAGGGGTAGAATGGTCATATTAGTGCGGATTTTTTGTCAGCTGGCTACCAAATCAATAATTTTTAAAAATAGGGTATAGGTTAAAAGGTGGCTGCTATGTAGGGCATGACTGCAAATCGCCCCNAAAAAAACTTCAGCACATTTAGTGCTGAAGTATTAGAAAATGAACTAAAAAACTTCAGCATCTTGTGCTGAAGTTTTTCATAAAGCTCATTAGAAAACTATTGTATCCAGGAGAAAAACTTCAGCAAAGTTTTTGAAAAAACTCATCAAAAAACTATAGAACACAGTACATAACTTAAGCATATTATTAGTGCTGAAGTTTAGCCAAAAAAATAAATTGTTTAGCAAATAAAGCAAAAAATTCACCAAAACTTTAGCAAAAATCTCAGGTATCATGAACATCAGTCAGATTCGAAAACATACAATTTGAATTTTTGTTTGGGAGAGGAGATCTGAGAAGAGACGGAGGATCGGTGAAGTGTTTTGTGCGTGATTCAAATATGAGAAGAGACGGAGTGTTTTGTGCGTGATTCAAATATGAGAAGAGACGGAGGTGCATGATTTTTATATGTTATGTCAGGGGTAGAATGGTCATATTAGTGCGGATTTTTTGTCAGCTGACTACCAAATCAATAATTTTTAAAAATAAGGTATAGATTAAAATGTGACTGCTATGTAGGGCATGGTTGCAAATCGGTTAAAAGACGAAGAAAAAGCCTTAAATTATATATTATTTAGCTTTGTTTCTCTTTCTCTGAATTAGTGTCTGTCTGTCTCTTTATGGAACACCCACAAAAATGTTGTCTATAAGAAAATATTAGGTACAATATGATCAAATTACATGTTTACACCTAATAGCAGAAAAAATAAGCTCATTTAACATTGTACATACCTATCTAATTTTAATTGTTCAAGTAGTGTTTAAAAAATCAAGTCATTTAAATAGGCTGATTTTCATCACGTTGAGTTTGTAATTTTTACATTTGAATTTTAAGTTGCTTATTACAAACATGTTTTATTATTAGCGATATTGTTTAAAAAAGTTCTATTGATTGATGTAAAATACACGTGCATCGTACGTGTTGAGAAACTAATTATCCTAAAAGTGGGAAGACTTTAAGTTTAAATTTGAATTACCAAAGTATCCATCAAAAGTTAAATGATATTTTTATCCCTAATCTAAATATCACTCCTATTATATTTTTGTACCAAATAGTAAATTTACCTTCTATCCATAAATGATAAATGAATTAATTAAATATAAAAATTAAAGTAAAGTTCATGTATCTATCATTCAAGCACATTATGTATGTAATTATATTAAAGATAACAAAGAACGGAAATAATAATTAAAAAAAGGGACAAACCCATTGAGATGATTAGCCTCTTTAGTAAGGTCTTTGGTTTTCTGTGTATCTAAACTTTAGGAATTTATTTCTTCTACATTTTAGAATTGCAATGTCTCGAATTTTAATGAGCAGAGCATTACAATAGAAAAAAAAACATTAGTCACATTAATGCATTATCTCATCAGTTGAAGACAATCAACAAACATCCGATGAAATATTTAATGATATATAATCTGTTGAAGAAAATCAGCAGTAACTGTATACTCAATTGAAATTAAAGCAAACATTAGCTTGTATAAATGGACCTTGAAATTAGTTGAAATATTCTACTTTTCGTAAAAAAAAATTGTATATTTTAATAGGCCTACATGTTCACTTTCGGCAACACCCATGTCCTCCTTTGCAAGTGTCTGTTAGAACATGCGCAACGGAAGCAAACATACAATCTAGACATCAAATATATATAAACTAGACAATATTATAATTGCTAGATTAGAAGCACTAATCTCTTGAAATCGTTGCACAAATCCTCCACGCAACAAGAATTCAAGGCTGCAGTCTTCTGCTGTCACGATCCGAATTTTCCACAGTGGAGACCGTGATGGCGCCTAACATTGAACCTGCTAGGCAAGCCAACATTTTGATTATCTACCTTATTTCTTTATCTTTAACAGTTTACCAGACTTTATAATAAAATCACAGAATATAAAATACGAGATAATAAAATTCAACAGCTTGATGTGATACTAATACGGAATCTAGAACAGTACTCCCAGAACAAGTGTCATAATCTCACGGACTATCTATGAATACTACAAATAGGAGTCCGAACAAATATAAATACACATATGTCTCAGAAGTAAATAAGAACAGAATAAAAATGAAATAGGAGGGGACGCCAAGGCATGCAGACATCTGCAGAACTACCTCGACGTCTCCGCTAGACTGAAGGCAACAACCCTAACCTACGGTCCGAAGAGTCCAGTACCGGGATCTGCATAAAAGTGCAGAGTGTAGCATCATTACAACCGACCCCATGTACTGAGTAAGTGTCGAGCCTAACCTCGGCGAAGTAGTGACGAGGCTAGGACACGACAACCTGTGCAGTTTAATAGTATACGGAGAAAAAAAAATACAACGAGGAATAAGCATTTAAGAATAAAGGAAAGGAGAACATGCTGAGGGGAGGAAATCTCAAATAATGGAAATGATGAGATAAGACACAATTTAGATATCAATTTAAGAAACATAAATAGTAATACAAATACAAGTGCACAGTATTACCCTTCGTGCTTTTACTCTCGTCCTCACCATCAAAATCAATATATTCAGCACGACATCACCCTTCATGCTTTTACCTCATAATATCATGGAACGACATTATCCTTCGTGCATTATCGCTCATATCATGGCACGACATCACCCTTCGTGCTTTTAAAATCACAATATAGGCACGACATCACCCTTCGTGCAATGACACTCACTCAAAATCTCACGCACGACCTCACCCTTCGTGCTTTCACACTCTTCCTCACCCAAACAAATCAAATGAAAATAATCCAATAAGGAAAATAACGGAGTAAACAGAAATAAAACCATAACGTCCCGGCAAGGGAGCCAACAGTGGAATCAATACCATCCCGGCAAGGGAAAGACAGCTATAACCAATCTCACTTAGTGCATAACTTCACATAAACATGTTCAACTGAAACCAATACTCAACACAGTTTAATATCAAGGAATTTCCACCAATATGGATAGCTATACAGTGAACCTCAAGTATTACTTAACGAAAAATCACATAAATCACAATATTCGACTCACGAGCATACTTGACACCAATGTATAGGTACTCGTCACCTCACATATACGTTGAACATGATACTTACATATAGCAAATAGGACACAACACCTATTCCCTCAAGCTAAGGTTACCAAACACTTACCTCGAATTCCACGACCACCTCAAGCCTCAATTACCGTTTTTCCCTTAGAATTCGCCTCCAATTCAATTGTATCTAGACATAATTAGCTTAATAATATCAATAAATGCTAAATAATTCAACCACAATGCTTAATTATGAATTTTCTATCATTCTTCCTAAAAAGTCTAAAATCGACCCCGGGCCCGCTTGGTCAAAACTCGAGGTTCGGACCAAAACCCGATCACCCATTCACCCACGAGCCCGAATATGTAATTTGTTTCGAAATCCGACCTCAAAATGAGGTCTAAATTTTAATTATTCAAAAAGCCCTAACTCTACCCAAATTCCCAATTTTCTACCATTAAAACCCTAGAATTCTTGATAAAAGTTGATGAAAATCATTAGGAAATTGAAGGAATTTAGTTAGTGGACACTTACCTATGATTTGGGAATAAAATCTCTTGAGAAAATCGCCCTTGATCACCTATTTTTGTGAAGAAGTGAAAATGAAATCGGATGAAGCTCTAACTTAAACACACTGCCAGACCCTCGCACCTGCGCTTGCGCACGTGCGGAAAAATGGTAGCACCTGCGGAAATGGGCAAGGCCACTGAGGGCCACACCTGCGGAGGTGTATCCGCTTCTGCGGAATTTTTGTCACACCTGCGGAAAGGGAGTTGGCTGGGCTGGACCGCACCTGCGGCTGAAGGTCTGCACCTGCGGCACTAGGCTCGCAGGTGCGGGCACACCATAATTGGTGCACCAGCAGTGATTTTCCAATTCTAAACACCCTGGAACCTACCCGAAACTCACCTGAGCCCTCGGGGCTCCAAACCAAACATGTACACAACCTTAAAAACATCCTACAGACCTACTCGTGCGATCAAATCGCCAAAATAACATCTTAAACAACAAACTTAGCATAGAATTCAAAGAAAAATCTTAAAACTTTCAAAGTTTCAAATTTCACAACTACGGGTCCGAATCACGTCAAATGACCTCCGTTTCTTACCAAATTTTACAAGCATAACTCAAATATTATATTAAACCTGTACCAGGATCCGGAACTAAAATTCGGGCTTGATCCATCAATTTCAAATATAATCAAATTTCCAAAGGCTCTTATAATTTCAGTAAAACAATTTTTTTTAAAAATTTATTTCTCGGGCTCGGGACCTCAGAATTCAATTTCGGGCACACGCCCAAGTCTCGTATTTTCCTACGGACTCTGCGGGAACGTTAAATCACTGGTCCGAGTCCATTTACCAAAAATATTGACCGAAGTCAACTTAAATTTAATATTAAAGTCAAAATTAGCATTTTTCTCAGTTTTTCACATAAAAGCCTCCCGGATATACTCTCGGGATGCGCATGCAAAACGAGGTGAGATATAAGGAGGTTTTCAAGGCCTCAGAACATAATTTTGACTTATAAAAATGAGAGATGACTTTTTGGGTCATCACATTCTCCACCTCTAAAACAACCGTTCGTCCTCGAACGGAAATAGAAAATTACCTGAATCGGGGAAAAGATGGGGATATCAGCTCCGCATATCGGACTCGGACTCCCAGGTAGATGCCTCGGCAGGCTGACATCTCCACTGAACACATACCGAAGGATGACTCTTCGATCTCAACTAACGAACCTGACGGTCTAATATGGCTACCAGCTCCTCCTCATAAGTCAAATCCTTGTCCAACTGGACACTGCTAAAGTCTAACACATGGGCTGGATCGTCGTGATACATCCGAAGCATAGAAACATGAAACACTGGATGCACAACTGATAAATTCGGTGGAAACGCAAGTCTGTAAGCCACCTCTCCCACTCTATCAAGAATCTCAAACGGACCAATGAACCTAGGGCTTAGCTTGCCCTTCTTCCCAAACCTCATCATGCCCTTCATGGGCGACACCTGAAGCAGCACCTGCTCTCCTACCATGAATGCTACATGACGAACTCGGCGATCGACATAACTCTTATGCCTGGACTGAGCTGTACGAAGTCTATCATGTATGATCTTAACCTTATCCAAGGCATCCTGCACTAAGTCTGTACCTAACAACCGAGCCTCTCCCGGCTCAAACCACCCAATCGACGACCGACACCGCCTACCATATAATGCCTCATAAGGAGCCATTTGAATGCTCCACTGGTAGCTGTTGTTGTAGGAAAACTCAGCTAATGGAAAGAACTGATCCCAAGAACCTCCAAAGTCAATGACACAGGCTCGTAGCATATCCTCCAAAATCTGAATAGTACGCTGGGACTGTCCGTCCGTCTGAGGATGAAATGTTGTGCTCAACTCAACTCTCGTGCCCAACTCACGCTGAACTGCCCTCTAGAAATGCGAGGTAAACTGCGTACCTCGGTCAGAAATGATAGACATGGGCACACCATGAAGATGAACAATCTCTCTAATGTAGATCTCTACCAATCTCTCCGAAGAGTATGAAACTGCCACAAGAATGAAGTGCACTGACTTGATCAGTCTGTCCACAATAACCCATACTGCATCGAACTTCCTCTGAGTCCGTGGGAGTGCGATAACAAAATCCATGGTGATACGCTCCCACTTCCACTCAGGAATATCAATCTGCTGAAGCAATCCACCAGGCCTCTGATGTTAGTACTTAACCTGCTGACAATTCAAACACCGAGCTACATATGCCACAATATCCTTCTTCATCCTCCTCCACCAATAGTGCTGCCGCAAATCTTGATACATCGTTGTGGCGTCCGGATGAATGAAGTACTGGGAACTATGGGCCTCCTCTAAAATCAACTCACAAAGTCCATCCACATTGGTCACACAAATACGACCCTGCATCCGTAAAACTCCATCATCACTAGCAGTAACCTGCTTGGCACCACCGTGCCGCACCGTGTCCCTAAGGACACACAAATGAGGATCATCATATTGCTGATATCGAATACAGTCAAATAATGAAGAACGAGCAACTGTATAAGCTAGAACACGGCGGGTCTCAGAAACATCCAATCTCATGAACCGATTGGCTAAAGCCTGAACATCCAAAGCAAGCGGTCTCTCCCCGACCAGAATATATGCAAGACTACCCATACTGGCTGAATTCCTACTCAAAGCATCGGCCACCACATTGGCCTTCCCCGGATGATATAAGATGGTGATGCCATAGTCTTTCAACAGCTCCAACCATCTCCTCTGCCTCAAATTTAGATCCTTCTGCTTGAAAAAATATTGCAAGCTCTTGTGATCCCTGAACACCTCACATGACAAGCGATATAGATAATGCCTCCAAATCTTCAGCGCGTGAACAATGACTGCTAGCTCCAAATCATAAACGAGATAATTCTTCTCGTGGATCTTCAACTGACGCGAAGCATATGAAATAACCTTGCCATCCTGCATCAACCTGCACCAAGTCCAACCCGAGATGCATATCAATACACAGTATATGGCCCTGAACCTGTGGGAAAAACTAACACTGGCGCCATAGTCAAAGCTATCTTGAGCTTCTGGAAGCTCGCCTCACACTCCTCTGACCACCTTAACTGGGCACCCTTCTGAGTCAACCTGGTCATCGGGGCTGCAATAGATGAAAACCCCTCCACGAACCGACGGTAATAGCCACCAAACCCAAGAAACTCCAGATCTCTGTGGCTGAAGTGAGTCTAGGCCAATCCTTAACCGCTGAAATCTTCTTGGGATCCACCTGAATACCCTCGCTAATACAACATGACCCATAAATGAAACTGAACTCAACCAAAACTCACATTTCGAAAACTTGGCATATAACTAACTGTCCTTCAGAGTTTGGAGAACGACTCGAAGGTGCTGCTCATGCTCCTCCTGGCTGCAGGAATAAATCAGAATATCATCAATGAAGGCAATCACGAAGGAATACAAATAAGTCCTGAACACTCGGTTCATCAAGTCCATAAAAGCAGCAGGGGCATTTATCAACCCGAATGACATCACTAAGAACTCATAATGCCCGTACCGACTGCGAAAGGCTGTCTTAGGGACATCAGATGACCTAATCCTCAACTGATGGTAGCCAGATCTCAAATCAATCTTCGAAAATACCTTGGCACCCTAAAGCTGATCAAATAAATCATCAATTCGCGGCAATGGATACTTGTTCTTGATGGTAACCTTGTTCAATTGCCGATAATCTATACACATCCTCATCGACCCATACTTCTTCTTAACAAACAACACCGGCGGACCCCAAGGCGAGACACTAGGCTTAATGAAGCCTTTATCAAGAAAATCCTGCAACTGCTCTTTCAACTCCTTCAACTCTGGCGGGGCCATACGATATGGCAGGATAGAAATGGGCTGAGTGCCCAGAGCCAACTCAATGCAAAAGTCAATATCCCCGTCGGGTGGCATACCCGGCAAGTCTGCAGGAAATACCTCTGGAAACTCATGGACAATGGGCACAGACTCCATGGAAGGAACCTCGGCACTAGAATCGCGAACATAGGCCAAACACCCCTTCTTGACCATACTCTGAGCCTTCATATATGAGATAACCCTGCTATAAGAATGACCAGGAGTCCCTCTCCATTCCAATCGAGGCAACCCCGACAATGCTAAGGTCACAGTCTTGGCATGACAGTCCAGTATGGCATGATAGGGAGAGAGCCAATCCATCCCTAAAATAACATCAAAATCTACCATATCAAGAAGAAGAAGATCTACACTAGTCTCAAGACCACCAATAACTACTACACACGAACGGTAGACGCGATCTACCACAATAGAATTGTCGCGCCCCCTTTTTCCTCGCGGAGATCGGGTTTATGACATTGGTTAGGACAACTCATTCCTTTTGGGAAATGGGGTTTGCATATTTTGAAGAGTCGCCACCTAACGATTTTAACGGTGCGTTAGGGCACCTAAGGGGTTCAATTATAACTACATTTCTAAACAGAGACTTGGGTAAGGGCTTGAAATTATCCTAGGGGGAAGGTATTAGGCACCCCTCAGGATCCACACGTGTGGTTCCCGGTCGAATGGTTTCGTGAATTTGGACAATAAACAAATAACAAGTAAGGCTCATGTAAGAGGGGATTTCAAACAAGTATTGAAGTTTATTAAAAATTGAAAGAAATCAAAAGTAAATATTCTAGAAAATATGTCCTTGATTTAAAGCAATATGGATCATATCAATGCAATACCCGATAGACAGAGCTACACGTGGTATTAACGCACCGGTCATCATATCCGGTCATCATATCCATATTCTACCCTTTCCCATCCCGCTAATGTATTTAAAACGCGTGTTGGTCACGAAACTTATTGCGTGCTATTACCCGTCCCATCCTATTAGTCTTGGAGGAAGTTCAGGACTACTATTCATAGAGGGTGAGTACTAGGCTGGACCCCTAGGTTTAAAGGACAAAATTCTAAATGACAAAAAAAACAATTAGGACTGCAAATACAGGGAAACATATAGAGGCAGATATGAGGCTCAGATATTCCTTCCCAAATTATAAACATAAATAGCACGACTAAAACAAAAGTAAAGTCTTTAACTTCAGGACCTAAATCATGATGTCTAGGCGAGAATACAGTAATGAGGCAGTGTTTTTACTGAGTTTCAGAGAAAAGGATCTTTACCAGATTCAGAATATTGGTCCTGACCTATTATTAACCAAACAACACACAGAAAGAAGGTAGATATCCAATTTTAATAAGTTTAATACCTAAGGCTTGCCTAGGCGTATTAAACCTCTCCAATTACACTGTTTTGTTTAGAAAAAGGTTGTTAGGTGAGTAAGTCTGTTTTAACCTTAGTCGTGATAAAGAGGTGAGTATTTAAACGAATATAAATGCATTCCTAGGGACATGGCATCTAAATGCAAAACAAGATGCAGAATGCTGCAAACCTATACATGCTATTTTAGATGCATGAGCGTTTTAAGTATTAGAATATATTCTTTTAGCGAGATTCATTAGCACATTTTGACTAAAAATAGAACATACAGAGACGTAATTCCTTGTTAAGTTACTGAAACCTAATACATGATATCTAAGCGTTCATAGCAGTGTATCTTTTAACACATGATATTGGCATAGATAACATGAGCATGCTGAAAATGAAATCTTAAGGTAACATGATTTCTAATGCAAGATTCAATAGTCGATGTTATTATTTAGCCTAAAAAGGATTTCTAGATGAATCAATTGTGAGAAGGAAGAAGTAGTAACATTATAACAGTCGTTTCTATTGTTGTTAACTATGAACATGATTTCTAAGCGGATATGAGTATGACGGGGATGCTGAAATAAATAAACCTAAACATCACGGTATCTAATGCATGAATGACAGGTATTCCTAAGCATGGTGGCTATTTAACATATAAAAAATAAACCTACAAGCATGGTTTCTACCCATATCTATACTAAGCATGCATAACCCCACCCATTTCACTATCCAACCTCAGAATCATTTTTACAATTAATTATTACAGACCAACATTGCAAAAATTTCATAAGTAAATAAGGAAATTAAGAAGTTACACTATAGGGAGCCTAACAATATGCCCAAATCCTCAAATCCAACAATGCCATATGCCATGACCTTTTATAACCCAGGTGTGTCAGAGTTCCTAAGGACCTCAGAGGATCCCAGACAGTGCTCACACACAGGTACCTCAGCCAGGAATGAGTAAGTGCAGTGTGGAATGCCAGCCTTGTGTGTCAGAGTTCAATGGGTACTCAAATGGTCCCCAAGGCAGTGCTCACATGAAGGGGGCTGAACTTAGAAACTAGGAGTAGTTAGATGTGCTCATAGTTTTTAGAAGAAGTGGGTTGGAAATAATTTTCTGAAACAGTTGTTTTGAAATAGGCTTTAGAGAACAACATAAAAGTTTGCATTTTATGAAAAACCAGTTTGAGGAGGAAAAGAAACAGGACAATCAACAACTCAGAAAACATACATAGTTCGGGAAACCAAACACAAACAAGGAAAAGGGATTTGGGGACAAGTAATACATTTGTGAAAGAATAATTGCACATAGGTTAACATCAGAGAAGTCTTACAGGACTTAACTAGTTACAACAATAGTCTATCACAAAGTATTCATGCTAAGAGTTTAATAGCATTAGACAGAATTACACATTAGGTCTAGGATTGCATAGTAACTAGATATCACGAATACCAGCTTATAGTGTCAGGAATCGGGGGGGGGGGGNACATAGAGGGAAAGAGAGATCACATAGATACAACAGGCATGTTGAGCTAAAGGGAGATCAAATAGACAAGTGGACATGCTAATTGCAAGGCAAACAACAGAACCACAAGTAGAAGCATAAGAGAAATAAAAGGAGTCTTGATATAAGCAGAAACATATTGTTCTAGATGCTGTAAACTTAAACTGAAACCATACTAGTTGAATGAGAGAAATGAAGAGCAACAAAGTGAAGAGAAGCAGAGTAGTAGTGTGTAGATGCAATAGAACAGAAGAGCAGCAGAGCAACAACACAATAGAATCACTCAGTCTTGGCTTGCAGCCGACTGAGTTGCAAGTGAAAACAAGAGAAGCAGGGAAATATATGTATGTGTGTAGAGAGAGCTTAGAACAGTGTCTCTTGTTCATCCGTTATTATTGAAAGACGAGAAGTATTTATAGTTTAAAACAAGTAGAAGAATAAGGTAAGAAGTACACAGTTATGGAACTAATACCAATCACAATCAATCAATGTCCGGACTCCCTTTAATTAGGGAGTCAGGACTCAAACAGATACAAGTTGTATCAAGTAAGGAAAGGGAGCAATTACAGGACTAACTTTACCATAATTAAAGCATGTGTCATGTAATAAGGGCTGAATACAGAATGCTCCGAGTAAGGAAAGTATATGTCAAATATTTGAAAACATATTTAGGCACATAAATATAGTAGAATACAATTTGATTCTGAAAATAAATCACAGGAATCACATATAGGACTAAAATCACAAGGAAATCAGTTTTAATTAAGGAGAGTATCACCCATGTAAGGAAGTAATTCAAAATCAGTAAAAGGTTCTAAGAAAAACACATATGAGTTACAGTTTTGAGAAAAGATATCACAAACTTGAGGGAGATCAATAGAACCAGTAGGGAATACTATGTAAGGGCTAATACAACAAGTAATCGAGTCTGTTAAACAATGAATAGTACAAAATCAAAGAAAACCTTAGGCAAGCAGTAGAGAACAGTAGAAGATTGAAAACCCTAGGTAAAGCAAGAATCACACAGGTTCATAGACGAACAATGATGTTAGACATAATATAAACACAGAGATAGTAAACCTTAACAACAACAACATGATAGAAATCATAGAGAAGCTTAAAATCTACGAGAGATAAGAGTTCAAACAACATATCAGTCACAGATAGATTCAGAACCCTCTGGAAAACTTAGGGTTTTTTAGTAAAGCAAGTTAAAAATGATAAAAGCTTTGAATAATTCATTGAATAATAGAAAGACACACGGAATCACATAAAAATAGAAGCAAGAAATCGTTTCTTGAAAGAGAGGTATGAAATCCTAATTTTTGAAATGAAAGATATCCTAAAGATGAAGGTTTTTTTCCAGAGAAAACATGTAAAGAAGCTTCGTAATATCGTAGATCTAAAGCATATCTAGAGGACATCGAAAGACATAGGGTTGGGGTTTCATGGAACCCAGAGAAGTAGGAAAAACCTCAAAGACGTTGCCGGCTTACGCCGAAAAGGTTGTAGTTCTTACTCAGACGGTCGGGGAAGGCCAGAAAGTGGCATGGGACCATGGGAGGTGAGTGAACCGCTCTAGGTTCGCCTGAGGGCTTTAGGGTATCACTGGAATGGTGCAGGGTGGAAAAATAACCATGAGACGATGAGGAGCCATGGTTTCCGGTGAGAGAACCAGCCGGAGAAGGTGAACGGACTCCATCGGAGGAGAGAATCCAAGGGAGGCTTCTAGAGAGAAGCAGAGAGAGATAGAGATAGAATGAGTGTTAGCAAATGAGGGGTCGGTTGGGGGGGGGGAGGATAATTGAGTTTAATTATGGTAACTCTGGTCTGGACCGTTGATCTTATTTGATCAACGATTCAGATCAGGCGTGGGGGTTGGGCCGGGTAGGTGCGGGTGTTGTGCTGGGTTAGAGAATGGGTTTTGGGTCAGATGGGGTTGGGTTAAAGGTTGGCTAAAATTTAAATAAAATGGGGCTAAATGTTAAATACCCTAAAAAAACAAGATAATTAATTAATTAAAATAGCTGCTAATTGTGTAAAATGAATATAAACCAAATAAATGAAATTAATATAATCAACTACTACAAAAAATATAAAATGATCAGTTGTTGCTTTTAAAAATGGTATAAATGCATATTTGTGCTATTATCGCAAAGTTGCTGAAATTAGCTAAATAATGCCAATATCTGGCTAATTTGTGAAGTAATTAAATCCTAAGGGAATTAAATAGGATATGAATAACATATTGAGTAAGAAAATGATTTGAAATCATTTATGAATAATAGTGGGATATAAAGTATTAAATAAAAAGGAAAATAATTTGATAAAAATACGAAAAATTGTGGAAAAATATCAATTACTGTAAAGAGTAATTTTGAAGGTATATATGCAAGTTTGAAAATAATTTGGGAAAAAATTGGGTATCAACAAGAATCACCCATCGGTGTAGGCACATATACATGAGTACTCAGAGAATCACGAGGCATAACCAAGTAAGGAGCAAAATAAGATGACACATAGGAAAATGTGGACCCCGGATCAAATAAAACCGAAACATCCCTGCTGCAGACTGAAATTATACCTGTGATAACTGCATCGGAGGCCTCAGCCTCAGGTCTGGCTAGAATAGCATAACATCGGGGTTGGGCCCCACCCATCTGAACTACGTCCCTCTGCTGGCTGACCTCTACCTTTAGTAGCCTTGCCTCCACTTCTAACTGCCTGACCTCCACCTCTAACACCTCGACCCCACCTCTGGCTGGCTGAGCGGGTGGTGGATCACCTGGTGCGATAACCATAACACGAGAACCCTGGTGCTGAGAACTACTTGAGGCTCGAGGGAAAAATCTAGCAATGTGCCTCTGATCACCACAAGTATAACAAGCCCTCGGCTGCTGAGGCTGCTGACCCTGAAACTGACCCTGACGACCTGAGTAACCACCCTGAAAACTCTGAATCGGCGGTGCAATGATAGGAGATGATGGTAAACTGTAGGGCAACTAATCAAAATACTGCATATGAGAACCACGGCCACCTGGAGCACTGCGATAAACCTGAAGTGCCGAATGAAACGACCTAGGAGGATGGCCCCTACCAAAAGAATACCTGCCTCTAGATGAGGCACCACTAAACTTGCCAAAATGACGGGGTATCTTGTCAGACCTCTGACCACCCCCCTGCAACAGAACCATCTCAACTCGTCTGGCCACATAGGCTGCATCCTGGAAAGAAATCTCACTCCCTGTCTCCTTGGCCATCTGCAATCTGATCGGCTGAGCTAATCCCTCAATAAATCTCCTCACCCTCTCTCGCTTGGTGGGAAGTATCATAATATCATGCCAGGCCAAGGTAACAAATCTGGTCTCGTACTGAGTGACGGTCATAGAGCCCTGCTGGAGACGCTCAAACTGCCTCCGAAGATCCTCTCTCTGAGTGATCGGAAGAAACTTCTCTAGAAATAGCTGAGTGAACTGGGCCCAAGTCAAGGCCGGTGATCCAACTGCTCTGGCCAAACAATAATCTCTCCACCAAGTCTTGGCGGGACCTGACAGACGAAAGGTAGCAAAGTCGATCCCATTGGTCTCTACTATCCCCATGTTCCGTAGAACCTCATGGCAGCTATCCAAATAGTCTTGGGGATCCTCCGAAGGTGCACCGCTATAAGTAGTAATGAAAAGCTTGGTGAACCTGTCCAACCTCCATAAAGAATCAGCAGACATAATTGCTCCATCACCGGTCTGGGCCACAATACCCGGTTGGCTGAGCTACTGGAGTCTGAAACTGAGAAGCCAACTGCTCCGGGGTGCGAGTCGCGGAAGTCTGGGCTCCTCCCCCAGCCTGAGAGATGGCTGGTGCTGCAGGAAGAAAACCTTCCTGAGCGACACTCTTCATGAGGCCCACTAGACGGACCAGAGCATCCTGGAGTACTGGGGTGGCAATGAACCCCTCGGGAACCTGAGCTGGCCCAACCGAGACTTGTCTGGACATGAACCTCATCAGAAAACTCTACCTGAGGCTCCGCCACTGGGACTGCTGCTCTGGGCTGAGCTCTGCCCCTGCCTCGACCTCTAGCACGGCCTCAGCCTCGTGTCCGGCCCCTCATAGGAGCTGCAACTAGAGACTCCGGCTGCTGATCAGTGGATGAAGAAGCACGTGTTCTCGCCATCTGCGAGAGAATAAAGCATAAATTCAGTTATTTTTGAGACATCAAATCGCACGACAGAGAAGAATAGATGTGAAGTCATTCCTAAACTCTGTAGCCTCTGGGGGGTAAGCACAGACGTCTCCGTACTGATCCCTCTGACTCTACTAAGCTTGTCCGTGAATTGTGAGACCTAAGCACCCTAGTGCTCTGATACCAACTTGTCACGACCCGAATTTCCCACTGTCGGGACCGTGATGGCGCCTAACATTGAACCTGCTAGGCAAGCCAACATTTCTGATTATCTACCTTATTTCTTTATCTTGAATAATTTACCAGACTTTATAATAAAATCACAGAATATAAAATACGAGATAATATAATTCAACAGCTTGATGTGATACTAATACGAAATCCAGAACCAAAGTACTCCCAAAACAAATGTCACAATCTCACGGACTATCTATGAATACTACAAATAGGAGTCCGAACAAATATAAATACACATATGTCTCAAAAGTAAATAAGAACAAAATAGAAATGAAATAGGAGGGGACGCCAAGGCATGCGGACATCTGCAGAACTACCTCGGAGTCTTCACTGGACTAAAGGCAGCAACCCTGATCTACGATATGAAGAGTCTAGTACCGGGATATGCACAAAAATGTAGAGTGTAGCATCAGTACAACCGACCCCATGTATTGAGTAAGTGCCGAGCCTAACCTCGACGAAGTAGTGATGAGGCTAGGACACGACAACCAAAATCAACCTGTGCAGTTTAATAGTATATGGAGAAAAAAATACAACGAGGGATAAGCAGTTAAGCATAAAGGAAAGGGGAACATGCTGAGGGGAGGAAATATCAAATAATGGAAATAATGAGATAAGGCACAATTTAGATATCAATTTAAGAAACAGAAATAGTAATACAAATACAAGTGCACGACATCACCCTTCGTGCTTTTACTCTCGTCGTCACCATCAGAATCAATATATTCAGCACGACATCACCCTTCATGATTTTACCTCACAATATCATGGCACGACATTATCCTTCGTGCATTATCGCTCATATCATGGCACGACATCACCCTTCGTGATTTTAAAATCACAATATCGGCACGGCATCACCCTTCGTGCATTGACACTCACTCAAAATCTCACGCACGACATCACCCTTCGTGCTTTCACACTCTTCCTTACCCAAACAAATCAAATGAAAATAATCCAATAAGGAAAATGACGGAGTAAACAGAAATTAAACCATAACGTCCCGGCAAGGGAGACAATAGTGGAATCAATACCATCCCGACAAGGGAAAGACAACTATAACCAATCTCACTTAGTGCATAAGTTCACATAAACATATTCAACTGAAACCAATACTCGACACAGTTTAATATCAACGAATTTCCACCAACATTGATAGCTATAAAGTGAACCTCAAGTATTACTTAACAAAAAACCTCATAAATCACAATATTTGACTCACGGGCATACTTGACACCAACATATAGGTACTCGTCACCTCACATATACGTTGAACATGATACTTACACATAGCAAATAGGACACAACACCTATTCCCTCAAGCTAAGGTTAAGCCAAACACTTACCTCGAATTTCACGACCAACTCAAGCCTCAGTTACCGCTTTCCCCTTAAAACTATCCTCCAACTCAATTGTATATAGACATAATTAGCTTAATAATATCAATAAATGCTAAATAATTCAACCCCAATGCTTAATTATGAATTTTCTATCATTCTTCCTAAAAAGTCAAAAATCGACCCCGGGCCCGCTTGGTCAAAACTCGAGGTTCGGACCAAAACCCGATCACCCATTCATCCACGAGCCCGAATATGTAATTAGTTTCGAAATCAGACCTCAAAACGAGGTATAAATTCCAATTATTCAAAAAGCACTAAATCTACCCAAATCCCCAATTTTCTACCATTCAAACCCTAGAATTCTTGATAAAAGTTGATGAAAATCATTAGGAAATTAGTTAGTGGACACTTACCTATGATTTGGGAAGAAAATCTCTTGAGAAAATCGCCCTTGGTCTCCTATTTTGGTGAAGAAGTGAAAATAAAATCGGATGAAGCTCTAACTTAAACACACTGCCCGACCCTCGCACCTGCGGTGCCTGGATCGCATCTGCGCTTGCGCAGGTGAGGAAAAATGGTCGCACCTGCAGAAATGGGCAAGGACACTGAGGGCCGCACCTATGGAGGTGTATACGCTTCTACGGAACCGCTTCTGTGGAATTTTTGTCGCACCTGCGAAAAGGGGGCTGGCTGGGCTGGACCGCACCTGCGGCTGAAGTTCAGCACCTGCGGTCTCGCACCTGCAACCAGAACTGGTGCACCAGCAGTGATTTTCCAATTCTAAACACCCCGGTACCTACCCGAAACTCACCCGAGCTCTCGTGGTTCCAAACCAAACATGTACACAACCTTAAAAACATCCTACGGACCTACTCGTGCGATCAAATCGCCAAAATAACATCTTAAACAACGAACTTAGCATAGAATTCAAAGAAAAATCTCAAAACTTTCAAATTTTCAAATTTCACAACTACGGGTCCGAATCACGTCAAATGACCTCTGCTTCTTACCAAATTTTACAAGCATCACTAAAATACTATATTAAACCTGTACCAGGATCCGAAACTAAAATACGGGCCCGATACCATCAATTTCAAATATAATCAAATTTCCAAAGGCTCTTATAATTTCAACAAAACAATTTCTTTCAAAAATTTATTTATCGGGCTCGAGACCTCAGAATTTAATTCCGGGCACATGCCCAAGTCCCATATTTTCCTACGGACCCCCCGGACCGTTAAATCACGGGTCCAAGTCTGTTTACCAAAATGTTGACCGAAGTCAACTTAAATTCAATATTAAAGGCAAAATTAACATTTTTCTTATTTTTTCACATAAAAGCCTCCCGGATATACGCCCGGGCTACACATGCAAAACGAGGTGAGATATAAGGAAGTTTTCAAGGCCTCTGAACACAGTTTTGACTTATAAAAATGAGAGATAAATTTTTGGTCATCACATCTGCTATATGCCTAGTAAAACCTTGGACGAATTTGCTTTTGGGTGGGTAAAAACAATAATACAACTCTCAAAAGTCATTTATTGGGTGAATATTGTCTTCCTTAAGTAGACACGTTTTTAGCCATAATTAGGGCTCCAAAAACGTGTAGGATTCTGCTTTCTTTCACGACCCAAATTCTCAACCCACGGGATCGTGTTGGCGCTTAACACAATACTTGTTAGGCAAGCCGATGTTAGAAATTTACTAACCATTTCCTTTAAAAGTTTACTTACACATAATAAACCAATTTAAAAATGAATATTGAATCTAATATTTTTCACTAAATAACTTCATTAATACTAATAAAGATCAATAATTAAGCCGAACCACAGACTAAATATATAACTATAAGACTACCCAGAGTCTGGTGTCACAATTCACGAACTACTAAATATACTACAAATAATGGGCTGAAAGAAGTATATATGTCTGTTTCGAATGAAATAAAACATCAACTAAATAGTGTAGAGAAGACTCCAGGAGTCTGCGAATTCCAGCAGATCTACCTCGTGTCTCTGAACGAAAATGCGCAGCTACTAAAATCTCCTAACTCTGGCTGGTACCTGGATCTGCACAAAAGAGTGCAGAGTGTAGTATCAGTACAACCGAGCCTATGTACTGAGTAAGTGCCGAGCCTAACCTCTACGAAGTAGTGATGAGGATACGGCGGGGCATTTACAATATAACCTGTGAACAACATATAATAAAGTAAGAAAGAAATAATAATAATAAACCCGATAATCAGTAACTTGCAACAGTAAATAAAAACAACTCGGATAACTCTTTTCAGATATCAACTATAATCAACTCCTCAAAATATCCAAGTTTCGATTTAAATCATAGTAAAAAATCAGAGTATGAAAATCTATTTAAAAAAACCGGAGTTTTCCAAATCCTTATTTTTGAAAATCAGTAAAACACAAATATTCTCCCTAATCGCTCCTTGTTACGGCGCGCAACCCGCTCCCACCTGTCCACCCTTATTGCTCCTCCCTATATATATATCACCCTTATTTCTCTTGTTGCGGCGTGCAACCTAAGGCTGGCAGGTGGGCCGGGCATGACCCGAGATTTGACCGGGCCCGCGGCCCATGTGGGCTTGTGGGCTAAACGGGCCGGCCCGTGGCGGGTCCGATCTTGGCAGGCCTCAGAGCCCATATGGGGTGGGCCTTAGGGTAGGAACCGTGAGCTCGGGCCCGTTTAGCCCAGGACCGGCAGGCGGGCCTGGGCCGGTTCAACCGGGCCAAACGGGCCCAACGACTTTTTTTTTAAAAAAAAATGGCCAACAGTAAGAATTTTAAAATCTAGCCGTTGGCCCTTTAATTTAGCCGTTTGGCATTTTTAAAAATAGCCATTTGGCCCCCAAACTTTGTTTTAACCCCAAACTTTTTATAATTACACTTTTTTCCTATTCTCAACTATAAATACCCCCCCATTCTTTCATTTTTACTCACAAAATCATCAATCTCTCTCTAATTTTCTTCTATAATTGCTTGCTTTATTATTGCAATTTGTGAAAAATTGTGAAGTTGGTGAATTGAAGTATTCAAGTCTTCAAGTCTTCAACATTATACAATTTTCAAGAAGTTGTTCGTCAATTCGGTAAACTCGTTCCAACTCTTAAGGGACATCCAGAAAATGAGCAAATTGCAATAATAAGGAAATTCATAGTACAAGGACTCATGAGGGACATCCAGAAAATGAGCAAATAAGACCAAAACATAGGAATAAGTGGATCCTGGATCAAATAATACTAATGCCTCTCTACCACATACTCTAATAATACCTGTGATCACGGCGTCTGAGGCCACTGCATCTGATCTGGTCGGGATAGCATAGAATCTAGCTGGAGCACCGGAAGACTGAGTCCCGCCAGAATGAACAGGAGCTGGATGATCTCCCCCTGTCTGGCCTCCACCTTTAGGACGACCCCTGCCGACCTGTCCCCTACCTCTAGGTGGCCTGAAGGCTAGTGCTGTACCCATAGGCTGAAAATCCTGCTGTACCGCTTTGCCCCGAAACCTGGGACAATGCCTCTTTATATGACCTGGATCTCTACACTCATAACAACCTCCAGGTATCATAGCTTGCTGCCCCGAAGAGGAACCCTGAATGGCCGGAGAGCGATGTGCACTCTCTGGCATAGCACTAAAGTAGGGACTAGGGAATCTCGGATAACTGGGATAACCACTGGGTGAACTCTGAATGGCTGGAGGGCGGTAGGAACGCTCTGGCATGGCGCTGAAATGAGCCCTCGCTGGGACACCTCGGGGAGGTGGTGGGGGTGATGAATATGGAGGCTTGCTGGGCTGACCTCTACTGAAATGACCTCTGCCCCTAACTGGGGCACCTCCGAAATCCCCGGAGAATCTGGCCCTCTTGTCCTGCTGACCCTGCTCTCTGCCTCTCAATCGATAGCCCTCAATCCGGCGAGCTATCTCGACCACCAGCTGATAGGGAGTCCCCATCTCCACCTCTCGGGCCATGTTGTCCCTAATACCAGAGTGCAACCCTGCTACAAATCTCCGCACTCTCTCAGCATCAGTAGGCAATATCATAAGTGCGTGGCGATACAACTCTAAGAATCTAGCCTCATAATCTGTCACTGACATCTGTCCTTGCTCCAACTGCTCAAACTGATATTGCAGCTCTTCCCTCTCAGAGGGTGGGATGTACCTGTCTAGAAACATCTGAGTGAACTGCTCCCAGGTGATAGGAGGAGAATCTACTGGCCTGTTGAGAATATAGGAGTGCCACCATCTACAAGCTCTGCCCTCTAGCTGGAAGGTAGTGAAGTCCACTCCATGGGACTCCAGTATCCTCATGTTGTGCAGTCTGTTCCTGCACCTATCAATAAAGTCCTGGGCGTCCTCGCCCTGCTCACCCCCAAAGATTGGAGGGTGCAACCGAGTCCATCTATCCAATAACTTATGCGGATCACTGTCCGCAGCTGGCCTGGGCTCAGGTGCTGCTGCTACAGGCTGGGCACCACCCACGGGCAGTGTACCCGGGTATGATGAAGTATTGATGTCTGGCTTGCAGCCTGGGTAGTAGGGGTCTGGGCACCCCTCCTGCCTGAGATGTGGCAGGGTCCACTGGAAATAAACCAGCCTGGGACATAGTGTCCATGAACCGCATGATACGACCCATGATCTCCTGGAATCCTGGCGCCGTTATAAAGTCCACTGGAGCAGGACCTGCTGGAGGCACCTCACCCTACTCCTCTATAGTAGGGTCCCTGGTGGTGGTATGAATGGAATAGCTCGGGGACGCCCTCGTCCCCTACCCAGGCCGGTGCCCTCCCTCGGCCTCTACCGCGACCTCGAACAACGGGGGTAGCGGCCCCTCCCGGGTCTGGAACATCGGATGCATGCGTCCTCACCATCTGTGAGAGAATAGAAGAATGAAATTTAGTAAACCATTGATTGCACGATAGAATAAAAATAAGGAGATGTTTTTCTAACACCCTATAGCCTCCCGAAGATAAGTACAGACATCTCCATACCAATCCGCAAAACTCTACTAGGTTTGCCCGTGAGTTGTGAGACCTACGTGAACCTAGTGCTCTGATACCATGTTGTCACGACCCAAAATCCTAACCGAGGTCATGACGGCGTCCAACAGCGGGGTCAGGCAAGCCGACTCTTAATTTACTAAAAGTTCCTTCTTATTAGATTAAACACTTTGAAATATACTCAGTTTTTAAAAGTTAAAACATGATTTGACAAGGATAAATAGCCAGTTTTAATCAAAACAATCATGAAGAGGGATGAGCCAATATATATATATATACAGACCCGTAAACCAAAATAACAACTACGTGTGTGCCAGGAACTAGTGTCACAAGTCCTACGGGCATACAAACATAATATACAAAACATAATATAAAATCCCACTGTCTGAAAGAAATAGACGGGAAATAAGCAAAAGAAAACTCCACGGTGCTGCCGAGGATCGTCAGGAGAAGCAACTCACCGTGAAGTCGGGTCCAACCAAGATCAGAATCGAGCTCCGGTCTGATAACCAGATGCACCAGACTCAGAACCTGTACAATTAAGTACAAAAGTGTAGCATGAGTACATAAACAAATATGTACCTAGTGAGTATCCCGCCTAACATCGAAGGGGTAGTGATGAGAGGTCGACTAGACACTCACTAAGGTCCAATAAAATGATTAGCAATATATAATATCCGTAATAGACATACAAGGATGATAAAAGCAATAAGCATTTAAAATAACAGTAATTCAAATAAATACTGGAGGTAAATATGCAATTTCCACTTCATTATTCTTTTCTTTCCTTTAAATACAATATATATTTTTGAACACTCAAAATCCATAAAAGAATTCTTAACAATTTAATATGCGCATACAGGATAAGGACAACCGGCCTGAGCCATCATAATGATCATATCTGTGCACTGCCGAGGGTCGAACGGCCCGAACCATAATGTATATCTTTCAATCTCGCCGTGGCGTACGACCCGCTCCCATGAGAGTGGGGGAAATAACACTCTGCTCACGGAATGTAAATTGCGAAGCGGTCACATGTACACACAATCCACACATTTACTATTTATCAATTACTTTTCGTGCAAAATTCCTTAAAATTACTTAAATTTCATGATCGCAGGAAAACAAGCTGCATGTAACATTAATTCACTAAGCATATAATTCATTTCAAGGAAAACACAAAATATGGTGTAAGCTTAACTACCCGGACATAACAATAATAGTCGCTACGTACGGACTCTCGTCACTTTGTACGTAGTAGCCCCCACATTTATCACATATAGCATTTAAATCACCTAGGGGGACAATTTTCCCCTTACAAGATTAGGAAGGAGACTCACCTCGTGCAGAATCTACTCCCCGAACCAAGAACGCGCCCGAAACTCTGAACTCTACACCCGAGGACTCAAAACTAGCCATATGTTATACAAATACATCAATTTACGCTCAAGTATGGTAATTCTCCTACTCCTTTAGTAAATTCACCATTCTTGAAGAAATTCTAAAATCTAACCCCGGGCCCGCATGCTCGGATTCCAAAAATTCTCGAAGGAAACATTCACCCATAGTCTAAGGATCATTAAGATACGATTTTTACTTGATTTCATAGCTAATTCACGGGTAAATTCTCAAATTATCGAAAGCCCTAAGTTACTACCCAATTCTTGATTTTTCACTAATTATGTGATTAAACTTAACTATGAATTCATGCATGAAGCTAATATTAGAGTAGAATTTACTTACCTTCAATAACCAGTTCGTTTGCCCCTCTAAAATGGTGGAAATCGCCCCAAGGAAGAAGAATAAGATAAGGAAAATGAATTAAATCCCGTGTATAAAAACACACCGTCTTAACAGTGTTTTCACACCTGCGGCTCGAGAACCACACCTGCGGTCCCGCACCTCCGATCAAAGGCTCGTACCTGCGGAAATGGACGAGGAAGCCTGGGCCCGTACCTGCGGCTCTGCTCCTGCGGAACTTGTCCGCACCTATGAGAAACGGCCTACCCACTAGGGGCCGCATCTGTGAGGCTGGGACTGCAAGAGCGGTCCTGCACCTGTAACTGGGCAACCGCACCTGCGGTCACAGCAGAACTAGTGCACCAGCAGTTATTTCAGTTGGTTTTTGGCCTCGTGTGGTGTCTGGGAGGCACCTGGGCCCATCCGAGCCCCCGTCCAAATATAATAACAAGTCCCAAATCATAATACGAACTCGCTCGAGCCTTCGGAACACCCAAAACAATGCTAAAACTCAAAATCACACCTCAAAACCCCTAGAACCAAACTTAGGAACTTTAAGTTTTTTTGACTTCGCTAACAACGCGCCGAACCGACCTCTACTACTCGGAATGACACCAAATTTTTTAGGCAAGTCATAAATGACATAACGGAACTATTCCCGATCTCAGAATTCTGTTCGGACCTCGATAACATAAAAACACGTCCCAAACCATAGTAGGAACTTAAGGAACTTCTTATTTCAATATTGGGCGCCGAAACGCTCTCGGGTCATCCTAAACCCATTCTGAACTTACGCTTAAGTCTGAAATTATCATACAAAGCTACCGAGATCGTCGAAACTCCATTCCTAGGTCATTTACTTAAAATGTTAACCGAAGTCAAACTTGTCCTTAAAGGCTAACCTTAAGGATCCAAGTGTTCCTATAGCACTTTAAACATTTCCGAATTCCGGACCACCCGCCCCCGCAAGTCATAAATCACAATAAGTCGCTATGGGAAGTTTCATTTAGGGGACAGTGCCTGGTAACGCGAAACGACCGGTCGGGTCGTTACACCGGGTTTTGGGATGTGTTGGGATATATTTTTTAAAATAGGACTATTTAAATCATTGTATTTACTTAAAAGATTTTATTTAGTTAATATGTAATAAAGTGATAAGAAATGTTTTTCATAAATGTTAAAACCGGAAGTTATTTCAATTAAGAAATGATTGGCTTGCCTTACAATGATGCCGACGCCATCACGACCTTATGGATTTTGGGTCGTGACAACATGGTATCAGAAATCTAGGTTCCCTTAGGTCTCACGAGTCATGAGCAAGTTTAGTAGAGTCTGGCGGATCGGTATGGAGACGTATGTACTTATCTTCGAGAGGCTACAGGGGTGTTAGGAGTACTTCCCTTCTTGATTCCTCATCGTGCGATTCGATTCCTTTGAGGCTTATACCTATGTTCATTACCACTCAATCTTACGCGTCGCGAAGCGTTTCCTACAAATCAAGAAATTTGAGGAATTGAAATGGTGCTATGGATGTAATTCGAGATGTTTCCATGTGTAATTGGTCGGGGCTGTTGTTATGGCCCTGTAAAAGAATAATATGTTGTTTCAGCTCAGTAGCTGTGTTTCTGAGAGCCTTAAGGCTATGCTCAAGTAGTGATGATGCTTGCGATTGGTTATCGCGCGATGTCGATATGATGATAGAATGCTTGCCCGTATTTTGGGGGTGAAGAATAGTTTAAAGGGAGGTCTTCTCAGAGTGTGATTTCGAGATTTCAGTATTTTAGTTCCGGCAGAGGAAAGACATTTGGATTATGAATGGCCCGGTTGGGGTTGATAAAGTAGTAAGACTTGGTGTCTTCAAGTGAGGTGGGATATGCACCTGTGATGTGAAGTCGTCGTCATTGATCGAATGAAATGTGTTAAGTTTGTCGGTGCTATGGTTTCTTCAGTTGCGTGGGGTCAGATTATTGAGAAGAATTATTGAAGAATGCGGTTGGCAGAGACAGTGAGGTGCGGTGGTTCAGTACCGGATAAGTGTTGATAATGAAGGCAGCTAGAGAAAGATGATATTCGAGAGCTTGAAGTCGTGGTGATCTGCTGGTTTAAGAGATACAAAGAATGATCCTGAAGTGAGGCTAGGAGGTGGTTCCATTTCTAGGAGGCCAGGTGTAAGAAGCGAAAGTCGAGCAGTCGCAAAGCGGAGGAGTGACAACATAGCTTGGAATTTGAAGATATTGTCGCACATTTAATGGATGTCCATGAGGAACGGACAGACTAGTAAAGTTGGTAAATGAAGCAGGGGTTAGGATGGGGTATTGAAGTCGCAGAGAGCATGCATTTCAGCGTCGTTGGAAGGTGTCCGCAGGTGATTTCCACAGGTGGGTTATATCCTGTGAATAAGTTAGCGGTGGCATGGTTGGCAGGTCTCTGTGAGGGGTTCTAGTGGCTATTTTGTAGGAGGAAGAATGTGTGAATGATGCTAAAGAATTTGAGTATTTAGGGAGTGCTAGCAAGAGAATTTGGAAGAATTGGACGGATTGGTTGAGCAAGATCGTGTTATCAAAAGGAGAAGCTTCGGGCTAAGTGGTGCAAGGAGTAGCTTCGGGCTAAGTGGGGGAGTCCCTCCATCTACAGTTGGGTTGCAGGATTGTGTTATCATAGGGTTGCGGATTGTCGGTGTGCTGTCAAGTTATTACAGCTAAGGGAAAGGAGTAAAATGGTGATTGTGCGTGGGATTTGATGAATGTGTGCAAAAGATGGCCCTGTCGGGCCAGGGTTAGGCTTTGGAAGATTCAGAATTTTGCTTAAGGCATAAGTGGGTTGTCACGGTAGTGACTCAGTCACGTGCTTCAAGTAAAAGGGTGCTCATGTGCTAGAAGAGCCTTGGAGTTGATTGTATTCGGGGCCAGTCAGAGTGGGTGACTCTCAATAGCGGTCCTAGTGAGTTCAAAAGTTAAGAAAGCGATGTTTATAGGGTTTCAGGCAGTAGTATGATTGAGAATCAAGCTTTTGTAAAGTAATTTCTGAGAAAAAGGAAGATGACTGGAATGTTCTATGATATGTTTCAGCGTGCAGGATAGTATTGGAAGAGTGAGAGAAATAAACTTCGGATTGTAGAAAGATTATCAGGAGGGTATGAGATGGGTTACAGGATTTAGGCAGCATGGTCTCGTGAATCAAGGTCACTCGGGATGAGTGAGGGTTGAGTTTGCTATGAGTTGAAGGAAGTTTCTATTATTCCTGAAGCAATTGAAGATGATTAAAGAAGATAGATTGATTAGCCATGGTTGAAAGGGCACATTTTTACGGTAGTGATCAGTTCCTTCGGTGTGATTAAGTTATGCATGTGGTTTGTGCCGGTGTGTGCGGGGCTTGTCGGACGTCGTAATGGATTTCATGTGGGAGAATTTGAGTGCTATGGCATGTCAGGTGTAGGTGGACCCCGGAAGGGTTATGGTGGTATAGACTACTACTTAAGGATTTGCATGTTGGGTGATTGTGGGAATTCACTCGTGTGTTGAGATGGTACTCTTGAATTGAGTTAAGTAAAAGGTTTCTATATGATGAAGTGTTCACCCTATTGGTGGTTCAGAAGTTATGATGGAATACTTGCGCTACCTCATATTGGCATGTTAGGTGCGGTAAGCAGTATATAACTAGGATTAAGAATCGAGATTGCGGTTCAGTGTTAATAAGGGTGTCATGAGCTCGGAAGAGCAAGAAAAGTGATTTGAAATTTCATAGTAAGTTGGTGTTATCTTCAGTATCACATGAGATTGATATTCGGTGGAACATTCCCTTGTCACGACCCAAATCGATGGGCCGCAACGGGTGCCTGAGTCCTACCTGTCAAATACCCCTAAACATGCGTCTAAAATATGAACCTGAATAACATCTGCTGAATTACGAGAATATTATTCATAAAGGAAATCTGCACAAAAAGGCATACATACATATATGTACAACATATGTAGGACGAGCCGACAAGGCTGCTATAGACAACTATACATCTCAAAACTGGAAGCCGGCAAGACCACATACTATCCAACTAGACATACTGTCTACAGACCTCTAATAGAAACATAATTATATAAAGACGGGTCTGAGCCACTTCATACCCATATATATATCTATACACAAATGTATCATACCAAAATCAAAAGTACCTCTGGATCAAGTGGAGCACTCCAACTCTCGCTGATCAGTTCGCCTACCTGCACCTGCGGGCATGAAACGCAGCATCCCCAGGCAAAAGGGACGTCAGTACGAATAATGTACTGAGTATGTAAGGCACATAAATAAATACATAAGAGACATGGAAGAGATATAGAGTAATTGACTCAACCTGTATGTCTAGATAACTCTGTAATAATAAATCACTTTTAGCATCATGCATATGCGTATGAATGTAATGTCGTGCATAGATATATGTTTCATAACATCATCAGCATCTGAGGGCATCCCATCATATCATATCGTCCACTGTGGGCAAAATCATCATCATATACCAGCTGATCAGGTGGTGGTGCGTATGTAACGCCATAACCTTTCCCATATCCCATATAGATATATATACATACATATATACACGTATATAACTCCGTTTGAATATACAACATATATACGCGTATATAAAGCCATTTGAATCATATTTCATCCACTGTGGGCAACATCATCATCATATACCAGCTGATCAGGTGGTGTGCGTATATAACGCCGTAACCTTTTCCCATATCCCATATACATATATTTACATATATACGCGTATATAAT
>ML392192.1:0-28286 GCA_005239525.1 Nicotiana knightiana
GCTCATAATAATCAAATCCAAAATAACTTGCATAATTAAATTACAGAGTAAGGAATAAAGGATTTAAAAATCAATGTTTTGATCTTCTGAGTAGTGTTCCACATGCTTCTCTTGTCTCTAATTGCATAAGTCTCTCAAAGTTGTGTTTTTGGGTCTATTTATATGTTTTGGGACAAACCCTAAACGTGTAGGATACTTCTAGTCAAACCGGGAAACACTTAAAGCCTTTAAAACTCAGACTGGGCTGGATCATGGACCAGGCGTTACAGGCCAAACGCTTGGCTAACGCCTGGCCAGCCCTGGCGTTAGGGCCCAAACGCTTGCCAAACGCCTAGATAGGCCAGGCTTTACAGCCCAAAAGCATGCCAAACGCCTGCCTAGGCCAGGCTTTACAGCCCAAATGCCCGGCTATAGCCAGGTTCAATCCTTTTTGACTCTTGAGCGTATTTTTGACGTTTATGCATCCATTTAGCTTGACTTCCATCTCCAATTCACCTACACATGAAATAGACTCCATTATGCACACACGAAATGTATTTTTATCATTAATACACATAAAATGTAAGACACATAATGCGTTAAACCATGAATTCTAGCCACACATCACACACACGATTATGCAGTACGCAGGAATGATGATTTAGAGAGTTGGGTTCAAGTCCAAAAATAAGAAGTGCGGATCGTATCATTTTTATGCGGCCACATAATCATGAGTGTGGCCGCACTCAGAATTGTGCGGTCCGTAAAAGCCCAGCAAAAGTCAAAGCTCAAGTTCAAGAAATGTGTACCGCACTACAATTATGCGGCCACAGAAGCAAGTGTGCAGCCGCACTTAGAACTATGAGGCCGCACAACCTTCGCAGGGGTATTTTTGTCAGATATTTTTAGCTTAGTATAAATAGAACTTTTTTTCATTTTTAGGTTAAGTTATGTTTTAGAGGAGCACCTGTTTCGTTTTTCTTTACTGGTTTGGTAACTTTGTACTAGATTTGTCTCTAAACACTAGACTTTCATCCCATAATAAGATATTATGGATTCTATCTGCAATTCTTCTTTAATTTCTGCATTTTTCATGAGTAGCTAAACCTATATCTAGGGTTGTGACCCAACCTTAGTGTGGGTATTTAACGGATGTTTGATTTAGGACTTGTTAGTGATTGGGTTAGCGACGTTTAGCCTAGTTCTTGCTAGAACTCAAGAATTAGTGGTTGCAAAAATTGATTCATGCCTAAATGACTTAGTCTCTACTTCAGAAAGAGGAACTAAGTCTAGGAAAACTTGACTAACAAGGAATTGGGGTGAACTCAACAAAATTGATAGCCCCAATTAAAGGGTTAAACCTAGAGATAGTAATATCCGACTTAATATAATATCACTTGAATTGTGCAAATACCTATTTGGACTTGAGAAGGCCAAATTGGGCAAAATCACTCAAACTACCGAGAGGTATAGAGTGAGTACCCAGGTGTGATAGCTATATTAAGACCCCAATTAATCAAGTTTGCCCTGGAAATTACAACCTGTTAGATAACCACCTAGGTAGAAGTCACGACCCTAGTCCTTTTAATCATTTGAAAAATCCAAAACAAAAATATTGTCCTTAGTTTTATTAATCGCAATCAATAGAGTTAAAATAGAAGTAGAACACCAACCAAGTTTGTGGAAGTGCAATTAGAGCCAAAACTCGCAACTCACTTAGATATACACCTAATTCCTTTGTTAACTCCCTGTGGATTCGATCCCGACCTTAGTTGGGTATATTATTGCAGCGGCCGCCTCGCTACTAAATAGTAGTGTGGATTTGGCCGCGATCAATTTTTGGCGTCGTTGCCGAGGACTTAATGGATTTAGCTATATATCTAAGTATTTGTTTGTTTTGTCTTTCTTTCCTTCCGTTTCACTAATTTTGTTTGCCAATTGCTTTTAGGTACGAAATGGCTCTTAACAACGAGCACCGCGGAAATATACCATTGGGGGTGGAGGTAGATGATGAGAATATGTATGAGGTTCATAACGAGCCTCAAGTACAAATGAGAGGTTGACCGCCTCATGATAATGTACCAAACCCTCCCCCACCTCCACCATGAGTAGCACACCGGGTGTTTCCCAACGAAGGCTATGTTAGTGCAATAGTCCCGCCCGAGATTAGGGCGGGCAACTTCCGGATAACCAATGTGATGCTTACACTGCTTGAGTAGCGAGGTTTCTTCATCGAAGCTCCACACCAAAATTCCTACAAGCATCTTAAAGGTTTTGTTGATACATGTTGGGGGAGAAAGCAAACGAATGTCTCCGAAGACGTATTGAGGTTAAGGCTATTTCCCTTTTCTCTACGGGGAAAAGCTTTGGACTGGCTAGAGATATTGCCCAACCATCCCATCCACACTTGGGATGAGTTGGCCGAGAAGTTCATTGCAAAATTCTTTTCTCCGGGGCATATGGCTACGCTAAGAGATAAAATTCTGGCTTTCAAACAAAATCCAAACAAGCCATTGCACGAGATTTGGGAAGGGTATCGTACTATGGTCAAGGAGTGCCCTAACAACGATATGACCGAGGCCATGATTCAACCTTCTACAGGTGGATCAACACAATGAATCAGTGTGTGGTAAAACACACCAGGGGTAACTTCATGAACACGCCATATTCTAAAGCTTGTGAAATATTAGATGAGATGGCGGATACCTCTTCAGCGTGGCAAAGACAATGTTCCTCAGGGTGACCCAGATGTTATTCACCTACACAAGGAGCTACACGATCATGGGAAGCTATTGCGGAGTTGACAACCACAATGAACCAATTGGCCAAGGCTCAACTTCAACAGGTTCAAGGGCCAAAATAGTTGAATGTTATGGAAGGAGTGAACATGATGGTAAACAAGAGAAGGCAACGAGGTCAACAAGTACAACACCATCCGGAGCAATTTGAGCAAAGTAATAGTGGGTACAATCAAGATGATGCATATGATGAGCAAGATGAAGAGGTTCAATATGTCAACCATTATCAAGGTCAAAGGAGCAATGCTCCAAATCAGTAACAATGGAAATCACAGGGAAATCAAGGAAATTGGAACAAATAGGCCACCAAGGTAATTGGAGTGGTGGAAATAACAACATCCAAGGCAATTGGGGGAACAACAACAATCAAAACAATTGGGGTAATCAAGGTAATCAAGGCAATTGGGGTGGAAACAATCAAAGTAACTGGGGAGGCAACAATAATCAAGAGGGTTGGGAAAATAGCAATCAAGAAAATTAGGGTTCGGGCTTTCAAAGGCCCCCGATGTATTAACAACCGAACAACCCAATTTCCATATATGTCGCAAGGTTCTAGTTCGTCTAATAATGAAATGGGACGGATTGAAAATATGTTTAAGTAAATGATGGAGAAAAACACCGAATCTGATGCCCAATTAGCCTCCCATAACACTTCTATCCGCAACTTAGAGGTCCAACTTGGCCAAAATTCTCAAGATTTTAATACTCTCCCTAAGGGGGCACTACCAAGTGATACGGTGGTGAACCCGAAGGGTGGGAACAATACGGGGCATGCAATGGCTGTGAAAACAAGAAGTGGGAGAGGTGGAGTTGCTAGTACCTCAAATCAAAGAAGAAATGTGGATGAAGATGTATTGCTTAAAGATGATTATGTGCCAAGCAATGATGTGCAAGCTAATGATAAGGTGAGGATAGAAATTGATGAAAGTGTGGAGGAGACACAAGATGATGTGAACCCGTCTAGGGAGCATGTAATAGACATACCAGATCCGGTAGTGCCGAAGGACAAGGCTCTCTTTCCAAGGCCTCCTCATCCATATACTCAAAGGCTCGCAAAGCAAAATAATGAGAATCAATTCAATAAATTTATTGATATGATGAAAAGTTTGTCCATAAATGTGTCGTTGGTTAAAGCCTTAGAACAAATGTCGGGATATGCCAAGTTCATAAAGGATTTGGTAACAAAGAAGAGATCAATGAACTGTGAAATTATCAAAATGACACATCAAGTGAGTGCCATTGTGCATTCCATGGCTCCAAAGTTGGAATACCCCGGTGCTTTTACAATCCCGTGCACTATTGGGAGTGCCGATTTCACCAAAGCTTTGTGTGACTTGGGGGCAAGCATTAACTTGATGCCCTATTCCGTGTTCTCCATGAGGTTGCAAATGGCAGACCAGACAATGAAGAGGCCATTGGGGATAATTGATGATGTGTTAGTTTGGGTCGACAAGTTCATACTTCCCGCAAATTTTGTGATACTTGACTGTGAGGTTGACTATGAGGTGCCAATCATTTTGGGGAGGCCTTTCCTTGCTACAGGTAAGGCCTTAGTTGATGTGGAAGCTGGTGAGTTCACCTTTCAGGTGGGCGATGAAAAAGTTATGTTCCATGTTTGTAAAGAAATGAGGCAGCCTAATAGCAACGAAGTGTGTTCGTTCGTGGATCTTGTGACCGAAGTAATTGTTGATGACACAAATGTTGTGATAAATGTTGAAGACACCTTGGAAGTTGTGTTATTGAATCATGATGAGGATAAGAAGGAAGGCTTTGTATAATGTGTCAATGCTTTCTAAGGAATGAGATCATATACATATGGGCCCTGAAAACTTTCCTTGGTTCTTGAAAATCGGAAGACTCCGCCAACAAAGCCCTCAATCGAGGAGACTTCCACATTGGAGCTAAATCCCTTGCCTTCACACCTCAGGTTTGAGTTTATAGGTCCTTGTTCCACTTTACCTGTTGTTCTTTTCTCGTGCTTAACTAACGTGCAGGTAGATTCCACCCTTGTGGTGCTTCAAAGGAGAAAGGAAGAAATAGGTTGGACATTGGCGGATATTTGGAGTATAAGCCCTGCCTTTTGCATGCACAAAATCATATTGAAGGAGGATGCCAAACCCTCCGTGGAACATTAAACAAGATTGAATGAGGCCATGCAAGAGGTAGTGAAAAATGAGATCATCAAGTGGTTGGATGCTGGGGTTGTCTACCCCATTTTCGTTAGTTCGTGGACCTCGTCGGTGCAATGTGTCCCAAAGAAAGGGGGCATGACTGTGTTTACAAATGACAAAAATAAATTGATCCCCACAAGAACTGTCATCGGGTGGAGAGTGTTCATGGATTATAGGAAGCTCAACAAAGTTACTCGAAAAGACCATTTTCTGCTTTCATTTCTTGATCAAATATTGGATAGGTAAGTCAGACGTGCTTATTATTGCTTCTTGGATGGGTATGCCGGATATAACCAGATTCTTATTGCACATGAAGACCAAGAGACCACTTTCACTTGTCCGTGTGGCACTTTCACATTCTCGCAGATGTCATTCGGGTCATGCAATGCACCGTCAACTTTTCAGCGGTGTATGATGGAAATCTTCACCAATATGGTGGAGGACTTTCTCGAGGTTTTCATGGATGATTTCTCTTTTGTGGGGTATTCTCTTGAAGAGTGATTGGAGAACTTGGATAAGGTATTTGCACGCTGTGAGGAAACTAACTTGGTGCTTAATTGGGAGAAGTGTCACTTTATGGTCGAGGCGGGCATTGTCCTCGGCCATAAGATTTTCAAGAATGGTATTGAGGTTGTTAAAGCAAAAATTGAAGTGATATCCAAACTCCCTTCCCCTACTTCCGTCAAGGGAGTGAGGAGCTTTCTAGGTCATGCGAGGTTTTACTATCGGTTCATCAAGGATTTCTCTAAGAGGGTGAACCCCTTTTGCAAACTCTTGGAGAAAGATGCCAAGTTCCTTTTTAATGAAGATTGTATGAAGGCATTTGAAATACTCAAGTATAGGTTGACTACCACTCCTATTATCACCGTGCCTAATTGGAGCTTACCATTTGAGCTCATGTATGATGCAAGCGATCTGGCGATTGGAGAGGTATTGGGGCAAAGAATTAACAAGATCTTCTATCCGGTATACTATGCTAGTAAGACCATGAACGAGGCCCAAGTCAACTATACGGTGACCGAGAAAGAACTCTTACCCATTGTCTTTGCTATGGAAAAGTTCCGCCCGTACCTAATGGGTACAAAGGTGATTGTTCACACCGACCACGCGGAACTTCGTTATTTGATGAGCAAGAAATACTCTAAGGCTAGATTGATGCGGTGGGTACTTCTTATACAAGAATTTTATCTTGAAATCCAAGAGTCCAAGGGGAGTGAAAACCAAGTGGCGGACCACTTGTCCCGATTGGAGAAGGAGGGGAGGCCACATGATGGCCTTGAGATCAATGATTCATTTCTGGACGAGCAAATCCTTTCCATGTCTATGATTGGGATGCCTCGGTTTGCTTATGTGGCCAACTATGTTGTGAGCGACATTGTCCCAAATGAGTTCTCTTCAAACCAAAGGAAAAAGCTCAAACGGGACTGCCTGGATTACTATTGGTGTTATCCGAAGATGTGTACCAGAAGAATAACAATTGGGTATTCTTGAAGCTTGCCACTCTTCACCATATAGTGGTCACCATGATGGAGCGAGAACTTCTACAAAGGTGCTAAGCTGTGGATTTTATTGGCCTACCCTTTACAGGAATGCTTGTGAGCTCGTTAAGCATTGTGATGAATGCCAAAAGTCCGGTGGGATCTCCAAGAAAAATGAGACGCCTCTCACCACTATCCTAGAGATTGATATTTTCGATATGTGGGGAATCGATTTTATGGGTCCATTTGTGAGCTCATGTGGGAACACCTATATTTTGGTTGTTGTGGATTACGTGTCCAAATAGGTTGAAGTTGTGGCTTTGCCCAACAATGAAGCACGAAATGTGGTAGCTTTCTTGAAGAAGAACATATTCACAAGGTTTGCTACCCCAAGGGCTATCATTACTCACAAGGTGTCGACCCCCTATCACCCCCAAGCAAGTGGACAGGTTGAAGTCTCCAACCAAGAGATCAAGAGTATTCTATCAAATACTATTATTGCAAACCGGACTGATTGGTCGAAGAAACTTGACGATGCTCTTTGGACCTATAGAACAACTTACAAAATTCCAATTGGTATGTCTCCGTATCGGTTGGTGTTCGGGAAAGCTTGTCACCTTCCGGTGGAACTAGAGCATAAAGCCATGTGGGCGTTGAAGAAACTGAACCTTGAGTGAGATGTAGCTGCAAATCTTCGAGTGGAGCAATTGAATGAACTTGATGAGTTTCGGTTCCATGCTTACTCCAGTTCGTCCTTGTATAAGGACAAGATGAATTACCTCCATGATAAGTACATCTGGAACAAAGAATTCAAAAAAGGTGACCTTGTGATTTTATTCAACTCTCGGTTGCGGATATTTCAGGGAAAGCTGAAACCAAAGTGGAATGGTCCTTTTGAAGTTGTACATGTTACACCTTTTGGTGCTCTAGATCTGAAAAATAATAATGGTGAGGTGTTTAGAGTAAATGGGCACCGGGTGAAGCACTATCTTGGTAAGGTTGATGATGGCCACGTTGTGGCATTGCTCCATTTCAAGTGAATGATGGTAACATGCGTCATGTCGCGATGTTAAATCAGGCACCTCTTAGGAGGCAACCTATGTGTTTTTATTTTTCTTGATTTCCCTTTTAGATTAGGCATTGTTTTGGGCTAACTGGTTGTGAAGTGTATGCAGGAATATGGGTGTGCATTGCAGGAACTTTGCAAGGAAAAAATTGGCTAAGTGTTGAAACTGTGCGGACCGCACCTGAATTATACGGACCGCACAAGCACTTTGCGGCCGCATAATTCTGTGTGCGATCGCACAACTGGGAGATGAAAATTGCAAGTTCTCTGAATTTTTCCCTGACAAAAGTCCTTAAGGATTTGCGGCCGCACACAAAATTTTACGAATCGCACGAATTATGCGGACGCAGTCATTTTTATGCATACCGCATCACCATTTCAAAGAGCAGGTAAGGAGTGCCGACCGCACCAAAATTGTGTGGCCGCACTCAGGTAAGTTAGTGGGCCAGCCAGGTCAAAGTATAAATAGGACTTTTCTAAGCTTTTCACAGTTTACAAACTTTGACCTTTGAGACCAACCTAGCACTGTGCACACTCCCTTTGCTCTCAATCTTCTCTCATTTCATCTAATGTGAATCCTATCTACATATTCATTACTGGTATGTTTATTTCAATGCTTTAGATTCTTCTTTTTCTTTTTCTTTGTTTTAGTTTTTTTAGTGCAGGATTAGGTTCATGCCTAAATTGTCAATAGATAGTCAAATCTTTCTTGGAATCATGCAGGTAGTGTTTTAAATGCTAAATGAGGCTTGGGATAGTAGCTATTCATGCTTAATTGCTAAAAACCTTGCTTAATTAGTGAAATCCCTGTTTAAATCATAAGTTAGTGCCTGTGTTATTTGAATTATGTGGCCACACACATTTTTGTGCGGTCTGCACTAGGGTATGTGGCCGCACATATTTTTGTGCAGTCCGCAACACCCTAAGTTTAGGGAACTTTTGGTTGATGACATTGTGCGGCCGCACTTAATTTTGTACGGTACGCACATTTGAAACTTCAGAGACCCAATAGGACATTATGCGGCCGCACTCAAAATTGTGCGGTCCGCAATGGGTTTGTGCGGCCGCACTCAATTTTGTGCGGTCCGCACTAAGGAAACTTCAGAGATCCCAGTAGTCTAAACTTGAGGATGTGCGATCGCACTCATTTTTGTGTGGTCCGCACTGCCCATTTCTAAGACTAAGTACTGCACTTTCAATCCTGATTCTATATACATTTTGAGCTCCAATACTAACTGATTTCCACTACTTGTGTGTTGCAGACAATGGTTCGCTCACGTGGCAGAGGAGATATATCAAAAGGGAGTGCAGAACCCTCTTGAGGCCGGGGCCGAGGCAAATCCAACCTACCATTGTCAGTTCAAAAGGTCCTAAGCAAGAAAGCCACAGCTAATAGACCACCTCCTGAACCTTCAAACACCAGTAAGTACCTCCAATTCGAGGAAGCTTCAGAGGGTAACTCCGTACAAGCACAACAGGAAGCTCAATCACAACAATTCCCCGGGAGACTCTGCCTGGTTAATGAATCAACTTTCTCTTCTAGTTCTTATGAAGGTTCGGAGGGGGGTATTCAAGCATTAGATACCTCTCCCTACCTGCTCCAGCAAATCCCATTAATTTGGATGATGATGATGAGGTCCCGGACGATAGGAGAGGGGGTGATACTATTGTTGGGGGTTTGGAAAGATCAAGGAGGCCGGAGTTATGGGAAGACAGGTTTGTCAGTGAAAAGGCCTTTGCCAAGTTCAGAGAATGGTGTTCATAGAGGTTGCTCACTCTTGAGAGACAATTCGTGATGAAAGATTTGAACAAAGGATGTAAATGGTTCACCTCCAGCATGTTAGATGCAAACGAGCACCTGGTCAAAGAATTCTATGCCAACGTTGCTCACATTAAAAATGGTACCAAGGTGACGAAAGTTCGGAATTTGAAAATCCGCTTTGACGCCCATGCACTGAACCAATATGTGGGATTTGAGGAAGTAGAAGCGGTACAATATTTGGAAAAGCTAGCTATGGGTGATGAAGTTCTCTCATGGTTAGCTGAGATTCTAGCATCATCAGGGACAATACCTCTATGGCTCACAACAGGGTTCAAATAGTCCGAGCCACAGTAAGCTTTGAAGCCAAAGGGTTGCAAACATTCGTGTGCAGCCGGCTTAATCCGTGCCTCAATGAAAACATCCTCCAATTCCCCGTGCAGTTTTAGTGGCTTCCATCATAACTGGGTATCCTATAAATTTTGGAGCTCTAATGTCTTACAACATTTCCAAAGCGGTCCAGAAAGAGGAGAGGTCATATCCCTACCCTAATTTCCTCACAGAGTACTTCAAAGATCAAGGGGTGGAATCAAGGCACTATGATGTAGAGGTGAAGGCAAAGAAGCCTTTTTCATAGTACCACCTCCAGGGAGCTGACAACCCTAAGTTCAAGGGTAAAGCTACTACCTCTACTGGCCAGTCTGAAGAGCCAGCGGCAATGGTTACTGATTCAGTTGCCGAGCCTTCCAGAGTAGCCGGTACTTCCTCCGGAACAGAAGCCATGTCACCTTCATCTTCTAGACCTCGTTCTTTAGCTAGACTATCAGTTCCATTATCAGTGTCAGCCTCATCTACCTACCCTTAAACTGCGATGCGAGTCTCCCAAACACTGGTGAGTCTCAATAACTGGATGCATGCAGCTACTACTATGTTGACTGCCATATCTAGTGTTGTTGCAGCATAGTCATTAGCCCCAACATAGCCTCAGGTACCTCCTTCAGTGGAGGAAACATTGAAGAAAATTTTGGAAAACCAGAAGGTTATCATAGATATTCTAGCTACACATGGAAAGTTCATCAAGGATTTGGGCAAACAGGTCAAGAAGATGCGGAAGACTCAGGCATCAAAAGAGTCGGTGGACAAGCTGCGTAAAGAGGTTGAAAAGATTTCATCTGCCGAAGATCTTCCATTAGACCTTCTCATGGAGCAGTCAGTCCCAGCAGCACCTGCAGCAGTACCAGAGACAGCAGAGGCAGCAACTGACCAGTCTGAGGAACCGACTGCAACTACACACACTGATGAGCAGTTGATACAGATGCTCAGTAACCTAGTTGTCCCTCAGCCATGAGATTATGAGATACAGCTAGAGGAGATCGAGAGTGTTGAGGACCCCATGCAGGCTGAGGACACCATACAGGCTAAGGACCCCATGCAGACTGAGGCCACTTAGGGAGTTTTCTTCACTCTCTACCCTTTCCCTGTTCTTATTTTTTATTAGCATTGGGGACAATGATTATTTTCATTTGGGGGGTGGTCCATTTTGATTGACATTGACATTTGGTATGTAATAACTATTACACTATCTTTCCTTTATCTTTATTTTCTCTTTGGTATGTATATATTTTTCTCCATTTGATATATATATATTCATTTCCCTTATGTATATATTCTCTTTACTTCATTTTGTATACTCATTTTACATTCTATAGTTTACTTCATAACTTTAATTTGTTAGCTTCTTTTTTCATTTTGTGTGAACAATAAGCCTTTGGTTTTCTTAATGCCACAGTTCTTTTCAAAGATGGATGTTGTGTGAACCGGGTGGCTCTTCCCAACGATGGATGGAGTGACAACCTTCTTAAGGGATTGAGTCAGTTTTCTTATGTTTTGGTAAATACAATACTAATGAATAAAAGTGTCTCAAGTAGGCTTCACTTGGTACTAACACATTTACCTACGACCTTATGGTTAGAAACAAAGTTGTTGGCATAAAATAGCTCTAGTTGTCACCTTTAGACTCTTGTGTTGACTTAAACAATCATCGAGTGGTTCATTCGAGCCATTTGTGATTTTCAATCTTAGCCAGGGTTGCTGTGGGCCCTCGACTCCGTTCTCTTTGGCAATCAGCAGCTTGAGAGGTGAGGTATTGAATTGCAAGTCCAATTTCCCGTTCCAATAAGTCTAGAACTTGCGTCGGATGTTTGTCTAGGTGAAATTTTAAGTGTAGCTCGACTTGAGAAATGATTGTCGGCTCTCCTTGATCCAATTTAAAACTTGAAAATGTCCATATCCTACGAATGTGATATCCATAATCAACCCATTGAGCCAAATCCATTTTTCTTTCAATAACCACGTTACAAGCCTTTATCCGTTTTGCAATGACCCTCTCTTGGCAACCGATCTTTCCTTAGCATTCTTGAAAAATAATTGGCAAAAGCATAAGTTTGGGGGAGAGACGAGAAATTTGAAAGTGATAAAAGGTACAAAGAAGAAAAAGAAATGAAGAAAAGGGGAGGAAAAGAAAAGAAAAGAAAGAAAGGCCAAAAAGAAAGTTGAAGGGATTCAAAGAAAACAATGATGAAGGGCATGGAGTAAATAGAAAAGGATGAAAATGATTGTCATGATCAAGAAAGAGTGACACTACTGTTTACCTTGAAAACGGTTATTATAATTATATTTGATTATGTGGTTCTAAAAATACGTGATCTATTTTAATACCGGTTGTTTAGGCAGTAGATGCTGAATGTGAAGTGAGAAAACGAAATAAGAGCAAAAGGAAATCAGATTACGTAACCTGGGCAACAGAGAGACCGGTTTCAAGGGTGGTCGGAAGGGCCTCGAGGTCGAGCTTTAGAATATTGACAAAGGGCTATCGATAACAATATAACAGTGTTGAAGGCCTTAAGAATGGCCTATTTATGATCAATAACAAGTAATAAATGAAGAATATTCAAGAACACAATAAATGAGCAGCAATAAATCAATGAAGCAATTATAGAGAATGTTTTGGTTAGAGAGCAGATGATGTTCTTGTTCTTGTATTGAATATCATGTCTGTCACAAAGTGACAAGGGTCCCCTTTATATATGAGGGGAAATTCCAACATAGTACATGTGTAATTAATGCAAAGAGATATGGTTAGTCCATTTAATGCCACGGTACGGGCTTGTACTTTTTTGTGTATTTTGTCAGCTTTAACCACGTGCCCCTTGGGAATTTCCTGCCTTTCCAAGTTGGTCTTTGATTTATACTGCCTCGAGCTCTAGGACCTTCAATATGACCCCTCGATGCCAAAACTCGGGCCTTCGAGCCTTCTAAGCGTCGAAATAATCGTAAAATCGGCTCCTATTTTAGTTGTATACAGATAGTCCCCGCGTTTCTTAGAATGAAGAGACAAGAAACGGTCTTGACTTTTTTCCTCTTCGACACTCCTATTATGACGTCAGTCCCTTCAGAGCATTAAATGACGTGACACAAAAAGCTGTGCAGAGGTCACTGTCAACATAATTCTCGAGAAGCCCATGAACTGTCATAGGTTCGAACCCTTCCGCTTCAAGCATGCCCAAAGGGCCTCTCTAAATACTACAATCACTTGCGTTTTCATAGTTTTGCATCTTCTTCAAACCTTCAAATTTTAACTAAGTGCTTTACATTCTTATCTTCTGCCTGTGTTTGCTTCTTCGTCTTCCTTCTTCTAAACTCAACTATAACCATGGCCAAAACTTCCAAAACGGTACCACAAAAGGATGGGGTTGCTTCTTCATCACGCCCGTCTAAGGGTAAGTCAAAAATTTCTCCTACCATCGAGCAATGCATCCCTGGCACTTTCGACACCTTTTCTGACTTCACAATAGAAAAACCCCCTTCTACACCGGGCCGATGCGAGCCCATGTCCCTATACATAAGTGTAGTATCGGATATAGAGAGGGTAAAACTTGACAGCCTTTGGGGGAGGCGACCCGAGTAGAGATCCCTACGGCTAACGAAAGCATAGTCACGCACAAGGCTGGCTTTCTTAGTGTATATACATACCCCTTCACCTTAGGCCCTGTCGATTCTTCTTCTCCACCGATTGACTCGGTGATTCTTGATTTTTGTCATCAATACCGAGTGACACTCGATTAGATCTATCCTTCTTTTTGGAGGATTGTATATATGTTTCGACATATCACCAACATGGTCGAGGGAATGACTTTCACCCTCGACCATTTGATCAAATTATTCAGCCTTCGACTCTTTCGTGGGGGCCTTATTAAACTGCACCGTCGATCTACCAAGGTGTTCTTGTCCTGCATCAACGAGGACAGAGATCAAGGATGGATGAGCCGATTTTTTAGAATCAGAACTTTGGACATCATCCCCGATCACAGAATGCCATTCCTGGAGAAATGGAATATGAAACGTAAGTACCCCTGAATTGACCATCCTTTGCCGACTCTTTCTCTTTCGAGTGATTTTCTTCTATTGTGCAGCCACTGTTTGGTTTCCCGGTGCGGTTCAGGACCTTTCGGGGTGGATCAAACGCTTAGACTCCGCTTTCTTATACAACAAACTTGTATAGTGTGAGCTAGCTAAAACACAGTGGCAGGCAAAGAACTATGGTATGCTCTTATTTCTATTGTTTTCTCATTCTTCGTAAGAACTTTTGATGGTGATGTTTTTTGACATTACATGTTTGTGCAGGACTTGGTGAAGGCGTGTTGATGAGGCCGCCCCCACTTGGTGAGGAAGAGGCCCCGAAGACCACCAAGGATAAGAAAAGGAAGAAGGAGGCCTCGGCGGAGTCTCCAAAATAAATAAGGTCAAAGGCTCGGAAGCCTAGGACCGATGCCACGGTCTTGTCCTAGACGGCTGCTGAGAGCCTGCGGGTCGAGGAAAAGAGCGATGATGGAACACGAAGTGATGAGGCTTCGAGAGCTGTTAGGAGGTCGTCTGCTGAGTTAGAGGCGGCCGATTCGGACCCGCCGTGCGTAGAGGAGACCCTTGAGGAGGGTTTGGACGCAGTCCCCGAGACGTTCATCGGACATGGCACCGTCCGTGTTGAGGATCTCGGAGGGCTTGCTACTAGAGCGTTCCGGGGTTGGGAAGAAGCCTCAATGGAGGCTGATATTGCTGGTGGACTTCATTCGGGCCCGTAATTTTCTCCAGGGGAGATACGGAATGCCCAAGTTAGGGGTGTTCCCGATCTAGAGACCTCTCGTGGAGAGGATGATTCATTTAAAGACTACTTCGAGGGGGTAGATAAGGAGACCAATGTTGATGCCCCGGTTGCTCTCGAGGAAGCCGAGAGGTTCCAAAAGCAGGTGACATTTGATAAATAATATGCTATTCTCTGATTTTCTAGTCTTGTTTTCTTATTTCCCTTCTCTGTGCTGCAGGTCGAGGCTAGGTCGGCGCGTGAGCTGCGATCCCTCGAATGTTGTACGACTGTATCATTTATGTGATGTAACCGTGAAGTGACCAAGGTGGCCCCACCGGTAAACTTCCCCAAACGTTATGAAAACTTCCTAGTATTAAATGGCTTTCAAAGTAGTTGAATGGCCACCGCTTGCTTTATATATATCCTTGCTTCCTCTTCATTCTAAGTCTTTCGACTTTGCAAAACTAACTTTCCTGTCAACATTCTCTTCCTTTTCTCATCTTAAGAACCTGTTTTCATCTCTTCCTTTATACCTTTGTTTGAGTAGTTATGGCTGACGTGCCCGAATTCGTTCATCAAGAGAGGGAAATTCTTCCTCTGCTCCTACCCTGCCCGGTGGTACACCGCCGACGTATGGTGAGTTGAACTCGTACTAGTTTGCTCCGAAGAAATACTTTGCATTAGAGAAACCCTTTGATGTCCCAGGCCATTGAGAGCATGCTTCAAGGTTCATCTGATCGATAGAAGAAAACCACCTCCAGGCCTTGAGGAGAGACTGTGGATGGGAGGAAAATGTGATGCTGCAGATGCCCTCTCAAGAAGAGAACTTCATGACTTATGTAGAGGGATTCTTGACCGTGTATATGTATCCGTTTACATTAGGCCCCCTCGACCGACTTGTGCTCGAATTCTGCAAAAGATACCGAGTCACCCTGGCACAGATTCATCCGTCCTTTTGGTGGATAGTGCTGATGATGAGGTATTTTACCGAAAAGGCTGAGCTCGAGTTTACCCTCAGCCACCTTATTAGATTATATCGGCCCCAGCATTGTCCAGACCTGGTTGCGTTATGACGCCGGTCCACCAGGCATTTCATTGCCAGCGATGATGAGGATCGAAACGGAGGATGGATGAGTTGGTTTGTTCGAGTGAGGACCGTCGATATCATTCCAGCAGAGTTCCAGCCATTTCCCGAAAAATGGAACTTCAAACGTAAGTGACATGTCGTACCTTAGTGTTTTTTGCTCTTATCGGTTTATTAGAGTGTTTTTTTTCTCTTTTTTAGCGATCCCGTGGGTGTCAGGAGAGGTCCCCGATCTTGCGGACTGGACTCGAAGGTTGGAAGCTTCCTCAACATATGACGAACGCAAGTGGCGTGATCTCTCGAAGGGCAGATGGGAAGCAAAGAACCATGGTATGAGCCGTGTGGTATCCCTTTTGATGGATGTTTCCTTTTGTGAGTACTAACTCTTCCACCGCAGGTGTTGGTGGGTTTTCCGAAATGAGACTGTGCCCCTTCAAGGAGAGGGAAGGCCCGAGGGAGGACAATAAGCAAAAAAGATCCTCTATAGATGATGACATTCTCGATGAGGTGGGGCCTTCTCGACGACATAAAGGAGATGCCGTCGCTGAGGAGAGATTTATATACGTCGGTCATTCCGCGGACATCAGCTTTCCTCATGAGGATGATTCTTTGTCTATAGCTCAAGCTGGGGGCCCTTCCGAGGTTGCCGATTCTGCCAGGCCTGAGACCTCTAATTTCAAAGAAGAGGTTCCTCGAGAGAGAAAGAGCAAGAGTCCTCCACCACCGTCTGCTTCTGCCCTCGCAGGTACTTCAAGGGACGCTCGGGGCCAGGGGCCGCCCGAACCAAGTGAGGTTTTGAGTGGGCATTCCCTTGTTTAGATCGGTTCAATTGCGGCCCAAAGAAATGCTTTGGCCAAGGCAGCTGCCCTCGAGATACAACTTCGTAATGCCCGAGAAGATAGCTCAATTCAGTCAAGCAGGATTGCCAAGCTCGAGATGATCTTTTAAATATGAAGGCCGAGGTTGTGGAAGCTCGGGCTGAAGCTGAAGAAGTTTGAGTAAAGGCCGATAAGAAGGTGGACGTTTATTTGAAAGATGTTGCCGATGCTCGGGCTGAGCTGAGAGGAGCTTTCGATAGAAAGATGAGGGGCAATGAGTATGCCCGGTGAAAGTCTCGGAGAGAGACCCTCGAAGAGATACATGCTAGGGGCTTTGACCTCTTGGAAGAGATAAAGCAGGCCGAGGCGGACGAGATCGATGCTAAGTTTTTCCTTTCTTCTTGAGCTGATGCTGATATTTGAAGGCCGCCGTGGGAGCTGGTCCGAGGGGCCTTTGAGGGAGCTGGTCCTGAGAGTAGACTAGATTTTCTACTTTGTTGTTTGCATAAGACTCATGTGGGAGTGTTGTAAATATGTATTTGTAATGTACACACACACACACACACATATATATATATATGAAAGATTCTTTGGTTTGATTTGCTTATCGACAGTTAGCCCGATGAATTGGACTTTGAGATGAAACCCTTGAGGTTATAAGTTGGCTCTGAGGCGCTTTGGGTCGGTATGACCTGTAGCTGGCGACTTGGGCTCTTACTTTTTAGGTCGGTATGACCTGTAGCTGGCGACTTGGGCTCTTACGCGTAAGGTTGATACGACCTTTAATGTAGCGAGCGACTCGTGCTCTTACGCTTTTTTGGCCCTGAGGCGCTTTGGATAACCATTTTGGGCTTAGTCTCCGAGTCGGGTTTCGACTCGAGCTCAATGGCCCTCATATTTTCAAATCGGCCCTAAGGCGCTTTGGGTCAGTACAACTTGTAGCTGGCGACTTAGGCTCTATGTGTTAGGTCGGTACAACTAGCTGGCGACTTGGGCTCTTACTTTTTAGGTCGGTATGACCTTTGATGTAGCTGGCGACTTGGGCTCTTACGCTTTAGGTCGGTACGACCTTTAATCGGTTCTTTTAAAAGTTTTTCGAAGTAACTGAAAGCCTGTGATTTTATGGCAACAGTCGAACGTCTCTGAGTCGCGTTAATTTGGCCGGAGCCTTATGATGGTGGTCATTGTATTTGGCCGTAGCCTTTTAGTCCCCGAGTGAGATAGCCATGGCGTCTATATCGAGGGTATGACTTTTGGGTGTTACAAGTTCGATATATAAACTTAACTTTGATATGGGGATTATGCCTTTTTTAAGGTCTTACAAATTTGTGCATACCTTGCTTGAGGTCTTACAATTTTGATGTTGCCTCATGGAGGGCTTACGAGTTTGAAGTTGCCAGCCCTGAGGTCTTACGGTCATGAGTCGACTGTCGAGGTCAGTCCTTGAGTCAGAGTTGATATTGCATCATGGAGGGCTTATGTCATAGATATTTCCTCTTGGAGGTCTTATGAGTTTGAAGTTTCCGACCCTGAGGTCTTATGGATTCGAGTTTTTGGTGACTCGATGGGGCGACTGTCGAGGACAGTTCCCGAGTGCTTGATAAATTTTTGGCCCTGGGGCTGACTCTTGAGAAAATAGCAAACTTCTTTGATGTGCGAAATGTTTTGATGATAAAAGATACTTCTTTGATTACATGGTATAAGTATACATGTTTTTACCATCGAGGGTTCGATTGTTCTATGTGGACACGGTTCATTAGACCGTTTGGTCTGATACATCATTCTCCTGTCGAGACCCTCTTTGGCATATTTCAGTGATCTCCTGGGGGGATTCCCCTCAGTATTCGAGGTTGATCGAAGAGAAGACTTGAATACTTGGTGAGTTCTCCTTAGGTAGTATATGGATGTTGCCTCGTTAAAAATATCGCCGGTAAAACCCTTTTGGGAAAAAATCTGACGTGNAAAGAAAAAGGGAGAGGGTGGTACCTTAGCTGCGATGGCGCTCGAGCCTTGATATGCTTTGGTTATATGTTCCAAGAATGCGGCACGGTCCTTTATTTATTCCTACGAGGATGTAGTTTGTTATTGTTACTTGGTTGTTTGCTTGTTTTTTGGCTCCTTCGATGTAGAAGGTGTCGGTGCCACATCGTGTACTGTGAACATTTCTTCCATTGCGTGTTGCTCTCCGTATACTATTTTTACTCCATCCTGTGTAGGAAACTTCATCATTTGATTATGGGTTGACAACACCGCCCTCATATTGTGTATGCATGGCCTTCCAAGCAATGCATTGTACCTCATGTCACCTTCGATGACATGAAATGTGGTATCTTGAATTGTACCGGCCACGTTGACTGGGAGGATGATTTCCCCTTTCATTGTCTCTCTTGCCATGTTGGATCCGTTGAGGACTCGAGAAGCGGGCACAATCTGGTCGAGCAACCCGAGTTGCTCTACCACCCTCGATCGAATTATGTTGGCCGAGCTACCTGGAACCACGATCACACGTTTAATTTGAAATTTATTCAAAATAAAAGAAATTATGATTGTGTCATTATAAGGTTTAGATAAGGTCTCGATGTCCTCTTCATTGAATGAAAGGGCGTCTTCAGGTATGTAGCTCCGAGTTCGCTTTTCCCTGGTGATGGATACTTTTGTTTGCTTAAAAATGGGTCCCTGAGGGACGTCGACTCCACCAATAATCATGTGGATGACGTGTCTTGGTTCTTCTATTTCATTTTTCTTGTTTGCCTCTCTTTCTTGAAATTGGTTTTTAGCTCGTCGCTAAGGAATTCTCGAAGGTGCCCTTTGCTGATTAGTCAGGCTACCTCTTCTCGAATTTGTCTGAAATCCTCGGTCCTATGATCGTGGGTATCGTGATATTCACATATCAAGTTGGGTTCCTATGCCAAGGATCTGATAGCACGGGTCTCGGTCACCTGGTATCCCTGATCTTGCTTATGGTCGATACGATGTCTAAAACATGGATGTTGAAGTTGTAAGATAGTCGGGGTGCCTCTACCGGCAATGTGTGCCTGTCGAACCCTGCTTTGTTCACGTGTCCTCGAGGATTCTGTCCTCAGTCCATCCTTTGGTCACTTCGAGGTATGTTTCATCTCGGAGACCGGTGGTAATTCCATTCGTTCCAATTGAAAGTGGAACACGAAATCCCTTAACATCTCATTCTCCCTTTGCTTGATTTTGAAAACATTAGATTTCCTTGTAGCGACCTTGATGGCACCATCATGTGCATTCACAAAGGAGACCACCATCATGGCAAACGAATCTATCGAGTTCGAGGGCAGGTTATGATACCACATCATGGCCCCTTTGGATAGAGTTTCTCAAAAAAATTTCAATAGAACGGATTCAATCTCTTCATCTCTTAGGTCGTTCCCTTTCACAGCATAAGTGTAGGCAGTAATGTGCTCATTAGGGTCCGAGATTCCGCTGTACTTCGGGAGATCAGGCATTCTGAATTTCTTTGGGATAGGCATCGGAGATGCACTTGATAGGAATGGCTTTTGCACGAACTTTTTTGAATCTACACCTTTCAAAATCGGTGGTGCGCCCGGGATCTGATCGACCCTCGAGTTGTAGGTCTCCACCTTTTTGTCATTAGCTTCCATCTTCTTTTCGCCCGATTCAATCCTCTTTGTGAGGTCTTCGAGCATCTTCATAATGGCGAGGTCGGCTGCTGACCCATTATTGCTCGATCTTTCCGGTGCCTGTTCGGCTCGAGGAGCCGTTTCTGGTGGTGCTGTGCTTGGGGTTCTTTGAGGGCATTGTAGTGAGCAATAGCCACTTGTTGTGCCTGCAACATTTCAAGAAAGACATGAAGACTAACTTCCCTTTCCTTTTGAGCACGGGCTCCCTGTGCTTCACGCCGACCTCCTTCCCGAACGCTTCCGTCTGTATGAGAGCTCATTGACATGTTGAGCATTGCGTGAGCCTTCATCGACAGGAATTTGCACTGGTGCCCCTTTAGGGTTTTACGGTGGCACAGCGGCACCTAAAGCAGTTGCGCTATTCTCTATGTGGTCCTCAGGACCATTGTTTTCATGTGCGTTTACTGAGTTAAACATTTTCTGACCTGAAATTAAAGATTCTTGGACAAGAAAAAGTGCGAAGAATAACTTGTGTTTTTAGAAAAACCAGCACTAAAACAATCATTATTATTTTTAGCCCCACGGTGGGCGCCAAACTGTTTACCTTGAAAACGGTAATTAAAATTATATTTCATTATGTAGTTCTAAAAATATGTGATCTATTTTAATACCGGTTGTTTAGGCAGTAGATTTTGAGTGTGAAGCGAGAAAATGAAATAAGAGAAAAAGGAAACGAGATTACGCAAATCGGGCAACGGAGAGACCGGTTTCGAGGGTGGTCGGAAGGGCCTCGAGGTCGAGCTTTAGAAGCTTGACAAGGGGCTATCGATAACGGTATAACAATTTTCAAGGCCTTAAGAACGGCCTATTTATGATCAATAACAAGTAATAAATGAAGAATAATTCGAGAACACAATAAATGAGAAGCAATAAATCAATGAAGCAATTGTAGAGAATGTTTTGGTTAAAGAGAAGAGGATGTTCTTGTTCTTGTATTGAATATCATGTCTGTTACAAAGTAACAAGGGTCTCCTTTATATATGAGGAGGAATCCCAACATAGTACATGTATAATTAATGCAAAGAGATATGGCTGGTACAACCATTTAATGCCACGGTACGGGCTTGTACTTTTTTGTGTATTTTGTCATCTTTAACCACGTGCCCCTTGGGAATTTCCCGCCTTTCCACATTGGTCTTTGATTTATACTGCCCCGAGGTCGAGGACCTTCAATATGACCCCTCGATGCCAAAACCCGGGCCTTCGAGCCTTCTAAGCGTCGAAATGATCGTAAAATCGAGCTCTCCGATTTTAGCCGTATACAACTACGTCTCTCTAGTTCCCTCAAGGAAGAAGAAAATGACTCAAAGAGTCGAGAAAGTATGAGCCGAAAAGAGAAAATGGAGTGATTAAGAAAAGATGAAACCATCATATTCCAACAAGTCCTACCTTGATCCAAAATCCTTCATTATATCCCGCAAAATCACTATATGGTTTAAAGTTGAGTGAGCTTACATTAGTGGTGATTTACATAAGGGGCAAGCTTATGGTACTTAGAGCCGGACTTGTGGCATTCTTTTGAGAGAGATGAGCAAACTTCTTCACAATCCTTGTTTTGAGTGTTACATTCTAAAGTGATATTTTCTCATGGAGAGTAGAGGAGAAGGAGTTTGGGATCCACAATGACCTACGTGATAGAGCGAGCTTCCTTGATGAATAAAGTTAACTCTTGATGTTCTAGTGTCACATTAGAACTATGGTACTCAAAAAGTCAAAGCATTGTGTTGTTAATAATTCATATGTGTTGAGGGTAATTGTTAGTCCCAACTGATACATGATTAATTCACCTTAGGCCAGTTGAAATATCCCTTTTTCTAATGGAGGTGGGAATTACCATTTACTTGAGGACAAGCAAAAGCTTAAGTTTGGGGGAGTTGATAAGTTGGAATTTTGACCTCTTATTTGCTCTCTATTACTTGTGTTTTAGGTCGAAAATGCTTAAAGGTATTCCCAAAAACTAATGAAATGTGCTTGCTTACATGAATGTTGCAATATGAGCCAAATGAATCAAAATCAACTCACAAAGGAGTCAAAAGCGATCAAGAACCAAAACAGGGCATAAAGGCTAACTATGCAGACCGCATAATTCTAGTGCGGCCGCATAAGAAAGGTTCAAAGACTGGGAAATGTGCAAATCAAATGGTGCGGACAGCACAAATATTGTGCGGCCGCAAAAGCCTATGTGCGGCCGCACTCAATATTATGTGGACTGTAATAGAGGAGATTCAGAGAGTTGGCATTTTGGCAAAATGAAGGAGTGCGAACCGCACCAAAATTGTGCGGCCGCAGGATGTCAAGTGTGGTCGCACACACAATTGTGCAGTCCGCAGGAATGAAGATTCAAAGAGTTGGGTTCAAGTCCAAAAACAAGAAGTGCGGACCGCATCATTTTTATACGGCCGCATAATCAAGAGCACGGCCGCACTCAGAATTGTGTGGTCCGCAAGAGCCCCGCAAAAGCCAAAGCTCAAGTTCAAGGAATGCGTACCGCACCACAATTATGCGGCAGCACAATCTCCGCAGGGACATTTTTATCAGATATTTTCAGCTTAGTATAAATAGAACTTTTTGTCATTTTTAGGTTAAGTTATGTTTTAAAGGAGCACCTGTTTCGTTTTTCTTTACTGGTTTTGGTAACTTTGTACTAGATTTGTCTCTAAACACTAGATTTTCATCCCATAATCAAATATTATGGATTCTATCTTCAATTCTTCTTTAATTTCTGCAATTTCCATGAGTAGCTAAACCCATAGCTAGGGTTGTGACCCAACCATAGTGTAGGTATTTAGTGGGTGTTTGATTTAGGGCTTGTTAGTGATTGGGTTAGTGATATTTAGCCTAGTTCTTGCTAGAACTCAAGAATTAATGGTTGCAAACATTGATTCATGCCTAAATGACTTAGTCTCTACTTGAGAAAGAGGGACTAAGTATAGGAAAACTTGGCTAACAAGGAATTGGATGAACTCAAGAAATTGATAGCCCCAATTAAAGGGTTAAACCTAGAGATAGTAATACCCGACTTGATCTATTATCACTTAAATTGTGCAAATACCCATTTGTACTTGAGAAAGCCAAATTGGGCAAAATCACTCAAACTACCGAGAGGTATAGAGTGAGTACCCGGGTGTGATAGCTATATTATGACCCCAACTAATCAAGATTGCCCTGGAAATTACAACCCGTTAGATAACCACCTAGGTAGAAGTCACGACCCTAGTCCTTTTAATCATTTGGAAAACCCAAAACAAAAATATTGTCCTTAGTTTTATTAATCACAATCAATAGATTAAAAAAAGAAGTAGAACACCAACCAAGTTTGTGGAAGTGCAATTAGAGCCAAAACTTGCAACTCACTTAGATATACACCTAATCCCCTTTTTTAATTCCATGTGGATTCTAATCCGACCTTAGTCGGGTATATTATTGCAGCGACCGCCTCGCTACTAAATAGTAGTGTGGATTTGGCCGTGATCAGTAAGTCTTCTGTCTAACTCTGTGAGGGGGAAATTACACCTAGGAGCTATATATTGATATGTGTTGCTTTTTGTAGGGTCTACATACACACCAGGTGACCAGAGCCCGTACATAGCTACGTTCATGTTACTGTCCAGGTAGGCTTAGGTTCACATCATGCTATAGTTGTATTATTTGAGCAGTCTCTCGCCTATTAAATTCTTATGTTTTACATTTATACTCGAGACTAGACCTGCTATTGTAAAGACTTCACGAGTTCATGATTAGTCACCTAATAATTTTACTCCTCTCACGACATGTTTTTGATATATATATGTTTCATTGAAAGGTTTTTGTTAAAAAAATTACAACTCACACGTTTATTCGTGAGTGGGGTCAAGGACTCGTCAAGGCTTCTTATTCTAATGGGATCGGTCGTTTGCCTCGGCAGGATTTATGTACCACACTCTTATGGGATCGGGTCGTTCGCCTCGGCAGGATTTATGTACCACACTCTTATGGGAGCGGGCCGCTCACCTCGGTAGTTTAATAGATTTATCTATGGCTCATGCCGTTTGACCTTCGGTAATGCATAATTGAAATATCATATTGGATCGGGTCGTACGCCTCGACATTTCCTATAACATATCCTCTTGGAAATCGTGCGTAATAATTGGGCAAGAAGCCAGTGTATCTGTGAGTTTTTCCTGATTGAGCTATGACAAGATATTTGATGAGATCCTTTATATCTATATGTGTGCTCCGGTTAAGGATGGAATTTCTAATGGAGAGCTTGAGTTCATTGTAAAGAGGGGAATTTGTACCACGTATTTTTATGCTTGTTTATTTCATTTAGTTACTCTGCCTCATATTTATTTACCTCTTTACTGTACCTGATGTTATTGGACCATTAGTGAGTGTCGATGTCGACCCCTCGTCACTAATCCTCCGGGGTTAGGCTAGATACTTACTGGTTACACGTTAATTTATGTACTCATACTACACTTGCTGCACATTTTTGTACAAGTACATATATGTCTAGTGGCCTAGTGAGGGCATAGGCGTGTACTCATGCGGGGACTTAGGTGAGATGCATTTCTATATTTCAACTCACATCCATTAGAGTCTCTTTCGGATTATTTATATTTATGTCGTCCAATTTGTATTCCGGACAGATGTTGTATTTTATTTTATATTCCTAGTTGATACTCATGCACTTGTGACACCGGATTTTGGGGTGATTATGGGTTGTTCTGTATTGGAACTGTTAAGAATATATTTACTCTATATATTCCATCTTTTACTATTTAGTTGAAGGAAATATGATTTCAAAAATATTAAAATGAGAACCAAATTAAGTATTTATATTTTGCTTGCCTGACAGCGGTGTCCGACGCCATCACGACCTTTAATGGATTTTGGGTCGTGATAGCTTGGTATAAAAGCGTTAGGTTCATTTAGGTCTCAAGAGTTATGAGGAAGTATAGTAAAGTCTTGTGGATCGGTACAGAGATGTTTGTACTTATCTTCGAGAGGCTACAGGATTGTTAGGAGCACTTCCCTTTCTTGATTGCTCATCGTGCGATTTGATTCTTTTGAGGCTTATGCCTTTATATACTTCCTACTCATTCTTATACGATGTTCAACGCTCGTGTCAATTTGGCATCGAGGAGTTGTAGTGGTACTACAGACGTGGGAAGGATGTTTCTCCGTGCGCATTTGAGCAAGTCATTATTGTCTTCTTGCGGAAGGATGTTATATCATTTCGGCTCAGTAGCTGTATTTTCAATGGTTTCAAGGTTGCGCGCAGATTGCTATGATGTTCAGACGTTGTTATTGCACCGTGTTGGTGTAATGGTAGGGTGCTTGTTTATGTGTCGAGGCAGTGAATGACTTGAAAGGAGGTTTTTCTTAGTGCATGATTCATAGGTTCAGCATTTTATTTCCAGCGGAGGAAACGCAATCGGACTGTGAATGTTCAAGTTTGTGATAATAGAGTAATGAGACTTGGTATTTTCGAGCGTGGTGGAATTCTCTATTGTGATGTGGTGTCATCGTCCTTGTTGAACACGTTAAGGTTCGTCGGTGTTATAGTCTTCATCAATTTTCCTTCGGGGCAAGGTAGTGTGAAATGGTGTCGGAGAAGCGATTTTCTCTAGCGATTTTGGAATCAAATATGTATTTCTAATGTTGATGGCTCGAGAAGGATGATCTTCTAGGAGTCTTGGAGTTGGTGGAAATTTATTAGCTCAAGTGTTACAGAGATGGATTTGGATTTGAGGCAACAATTGGGCAGCGAAGGACGAGGAAGGACATGGGGGAGGTGTTTTGCGATAGTTGAATTGCTAGAAGGTCAAGTATGAAAATCCAAAGTCGAGGAGTTTCTTAAAGGTGAGGATTTAACCAAAGTGGGAGAGTGGCAGAGTAACATATGGGTTTTGTGGTAGGATGGCCACACGCCTTGAGGAAAGTTTGGAGCCATTTGGGAATTGATGGGGGACAGTGACTAGGTCCACAGATTTTATTTGGATGCAACATGACTTCGAGTTTGGAATGCATTGCTGGACTTTTAGCTGATGTCAATGGGGAAGAAGGAATCTCGGTGGGTCCTAGGGTGGTTATGTAATTGTAGCTTCAAGCTAAGTAGGAGAACCCCACCGTCTATGATTGGATTGCGTGGTTGTCTACTTGTGCGGTTTCTGGTTATCGGTGTATTGGTGGGTTATTATGACTAAGGAAAGAAAACATCAGTGGTAATTTGAGTAAAGGATTTGAGGAATGTGTGTTATATTTGGCCTTATCGGTTCATGTTGAGTTTTGGGGAAGACTCAGAGTCTATGCTTCGTGTGGATATGATGTACAAGGAAAGGAATTCAGTCAGTTGCTTCTTTGAGAGGGTGTTCATGTGCTAGCAGAGCCTTGGAGTTTGATTATATTCGGGAAAAAGTCAGAGCGGGTGACTCTCAACAATGGTCCTAGTAGGTTCAAAATTAAAGTATGGTGCCTAAGGATTTCGAGCTTGTGGTATGGTTAAGTATCGAGCTTTTGTGGTGGATTATGAAAGGGGCTTGGAGTGTTCTATGTTAACATCGGTCTGCGGTGTAGCATTGGAGGAATGGGATAAAATAAATTCGAATTCGTAGAGCAATTATCAGAATAGGCGTACCAGTTGAATATGTGAATGTGCGCAGAAGGAGGGTATGAGTTAGTTCGTAGGTTTTGAGACAACATGGTCTCGTGAAATAGGGTCACTCTGGATGAGTGCAGATTGGGTTCGTTATATTTTGAATGGAGTTATTATTATTTCTAAGGAAAGTCCAGCGTAAATTAGAAGAACTTGGTTCAGTTAGCAATGGTTGAATCGGCATGATGGTGGAAATGATCAGTTCCTTCAGCGTGTTAAGTTATGCATGTGATTTATGGCGGTACGTGCGAGGCTTGACGGCCACTGTAATTTGATTTATTTGGAGGTATTCGATTATAATGTCCTATTATGTGTAGATGAATCCCGGAAGAGTTATGTTAGTTTAGACCACTACTTGAGGATTGTATTTTCTGCGGTTATTGGAATTTAGTCGTGTGTTGCAATGGTTCTCCTTAAATGAGTTATTTGAAAGGTTTCTATGTGATGTAATGTTTATTCTATTAGTGTTTCACGAGTTATGATGGAATTCTTGTATTCTCGCGTGTTGGCATGTTAGGTGCAGTGAGCGTCATGGGAATTGGAAGTTGAGGATAAAGGTTGCGGTTTGGTGTAGACAAGAATGTTACGAGCTTGGATGAGCAGGAAAGAATTCAGATGTTTAGAGTAAGCTGGTATTGTCTTTAGCGTCACCTGAGATTGGTGTCCTGTGTAAGAGGCTTTGTGAACTGATTTGCCGATTCTCGATTCGTTTTACAACATTGTATGGCCGGTGGTATGCATGTGCAGACTTTGTTACCTGATGTGGAAGGTCATGGGAGCGTATCCCACGGGAATATTGTATAAGTGTGACATGTAGTCACCTGATTGATTGAAGATTTAAACCAAGTATGGAGGTTATGGTATTATCGTTAACGTGAGAGCTTAGGCCTGGGTGGCGCTCTATTCATTTGGTTGTGAACTGTGGAAGTTTGTTCCGGATTGGATGGATGTTCTTGTGTGTCAGGGTAAAAGAGGTTAGTATGGATCCTTTAAAGGTTATTAGCCCAGTGCGGTATGGTCAGAATCAACCTTGGGTCCGTGGGTGGATCTAAATTTGAGTGTGGGCTCTATATCAGGCCGGATGTATTCATTTCAGCTTAGCGTTGTTTTCGGAGGAATCTTCGGGCCCTGGATATTATTTATATTGTCATCTATTCCATGAAATCTATATTATGCAAGGTGGGTTGTGAGGTGGTTTGATTATTCACACTCGTATTGAAATCCCATGTAATTTGTGGTGTTGTGAGAGCAGGATGTCTCTCAAGATACAGGTCATTTATTGCGCCTAAGTGGTGCTTGAGTTTCGTAGCGTATGGCGCTATCCGTCTTCCCAGGATTTGTATTATGCACTTCGCGTGCTTGTGGTTGATGGTCGGGTACTTTGCAGGTATGAGCATTTTAGCTCGGTAAGTATTTATTTATAGATTATTATGCGTGGATCGGGTGGCACGTCGCCACATGTATATTGTTTATATTAGGTGGCATGCCGCCAAGGGTATGATGTTTGGACCGGGTGGCATGCCGTCACGTGGTTGGATCAGGTTGCACACCGCAATGGTATCATGTGTGTATCGGGCATGCCACAACATTGTGATGTTGAGTACAATTCCCTATATCTATTCTTATGTGTTTTGTTTCTCATTTTCTGAGGAAGGTTCATAACATCTTTTTGGTTGTTTAATTAGTTA
>ML392194.1:2938-18134 GCA_005239525.1 Nicotiana knightiana
GTTCTCGGTCTAGGGTTACACTTTCTGATGGACATTTTAAAGGGTTAAGCAATCATCATCTAAAAAACTATATACCTTCGAGTCCGGAATGGTTTTCCTTTTCAGGAAAAGGACCACCGGGAAGGAATAATCAAGTGCTCGAGATCTCATTCGTCAAAGCTCAAACACTTGGGGGACTATACAGTATGGAAGTCTAAGAAGAAGCAAAGAAGGCTATCATGAAGTCAAAAACTCGAGCCTGAAGACCCATCTACCCAACAAGACAAGTGATACGAGCAGAATCAAAAGAGATCAAAAGAGTCATCCAAATACAAAGCCTAATGCAAAAATGCAAAAAACCTTCGAAAATGTTCAGGTTGAAAGGCAAAATATTAGTCACAAGGAAGAAATGTACATCTTTATACTTATTCAAAATTGTTGTAAAAAAAACAGTTAGGGGTAAAAGATCATCATCAGTATACTCATTCAAAAACTGTTGTGATTAAAAACAGTTACGAAATCATTGTACTCATATAGAAAACTGTTATCAAATAAAACAGTTATGGATGAAAGATCAATATCCTTGTATTTTTTCAGAAAACTGTTATCAAATAAAATAGTTACGAATAAGAAAACATTTCCCTCATACTTATTAGAAAACTGTTTCCAACAAAAACAGTTGCGGGTAAAAATCCCAATTCTTATAATAACTGTTACTAATGAAAAACAGTTGCTCCCTTGTAATTACTCGAAAAAACTGTTACATACGAAAAACAGTTACGAAATACAAGTGTATATCAAATCTGTTAAAAGAAAACAGTTGCAACATGAGTTTTAGACGATAATCAAACACATGTAAAAAGTTGTGAAAGTTCAAACAAAAAAAAAACTTTCCTCAGAAACATTCTTAAATATGTGAAAAATTCCTATCACGTCTTCTTCATTAAGTGTCGATCAAAAAAGGGCCTTCTTCCATAAATTATGCCTACTACAAAAAGGCACACATTTAATATAACACCGTGCCTATTACGAAAAGGTACGAGTAATATAAAGCATTCTATATGCAAAACTCAGAGGTAAAACTAAAACCTCGAAAAATAAAGCATGCAAAAGACTTAAAGAGTGAAACAGAAACTCAACGGAAAATAAAAGTCATACTAGCATTAATATATTAAACGGCTAAGTAAAAACTAAGTATTAACTTATACTTAGCCATATATAATTTTTATACATTGATGCGCCCCTAAGTTTTCATTTGGGGACTTTAAAGAGATCCAAATTTACCCCCGATGGGACTGGGGGTAACCACCAATTGAGACAAAGAAAAAGAGGGGTGAACCAACTTCTTAAATTTCTTCAGGAGGGGGGGTTGACTTCACTGGCAGAAGGAGCGGGAGAAACTAGGGATGAAGAGGCACGAGTAGCAGGAGTTTCACCATCAGGTGAAGAGAGGTTATGACCTTGTTGAGCCTTCTCCATGTCTTCCTTAGTTTTAGCTATTTCAGCAGTAAGGTCGAAACCCTCTTGACTCATTTCCTTCAATGTGTCAAGGCGAGAATTCATATACGCCTAGCTCACATCAACATCAGCCACATTTTCAAGATATTCATAATCCCTTGCCCATACTTGAAGCTCAGCTCTCAATTCGTCCTTCTCCGCTTCAGCAGCTTCATGGGCGGCCCTTAACGGTACAATCGACTCCTCCAGAGTTTGAAATTTATCTAAAACATTACGAAGATCCTCTTGAGTACGGGTGAGTGATTGCACGAGCTCGCCTGAGTATTCCTCCTTCTACCCCAACAAGTTTTTCAAGTCTCTAATCTCCTCTGAGGCACGAGATAGTTGCTTAGAAAATGAGGACTCCAGAATACTCTTATCTTTATCAACCTGACTGGAAGAAGCCTTCTCTACTTCCAGTTCTGCCGCCATGAGCCTCATCTGTCGCTTCAAGGTACTCATTTACTCTTCTAAGGCATCCATGTCAATCCTTAGGCTATCATATTGTGCTTTCCATTTATCAGCATCGACCTGCAACTCTTTTGTCTCCTGATCCGTATTTGAGATCCTCTTCATGAGCTCCATGCCTATAAGATTAATCTACAAGAAATAAAACAATTTGATATGATAAATTTCATATACGAAAATGAAAGAGGATAACCTGCATCATACCTTCAAAGAGGTATGCACAACTTCATTGGCCCATGTAAGAGCACTATGGCTGGCTAGCTTGGTTTTCTCAGTGGGACCTATCAAAGGCTTGAGCCACACTTCAGGCTCACCCGTTTTCTTGAAAAGATTCCCCTCAGCTGGAACCTCTATTATCACCTGCCACATATCTCTGCTGGAAGACCCTACTTCCCTAGCAGAAGGCATGGAAGCAGGCAGAGATGAAGCAACAACAGGCACGGAGGGTTGAGGAACTGGAGAAGCCACGGGAAAAGAAAAAGGCACGGAGGATTGAAGAATTGAGGAAGCCACGGGCAAAGCAACAACAGAAGCCGTAATAGCCAAAGGAGCAGATGAGACAGCTTCTCTTAAAGAAGCAGGAAAAACAACATCCAAAGGGACATCATCAGGAGCAAGGTCAAAACCTTCATGGGACAAGTAACCTACAAACTCATGAATGGGGTAATGTGAAACATCTTCAGAGGTAGAGGGCTGAACCACACACACGGAAGGCAAAGTCATGGGTGTAGACTCATCGTCCGAAACCACCCGTCTTCTCCATGGCTTGCGCACCAAAGCACCCTTCTTTTCTTTTTCTTCTTCTATGGAGCGGGACTCACAAATCTTCCTCTTCGAGGAAGACGAACCAATAATAATATCTTGGGCCTGGGCCAAATAAATCTTCGGGATAGATGAAGCAGACACCCCACGAGCAGAGAACCCTATCAAAAAGGAAAAAGTTAAGCGACAGAGAAAGAAGAGGCTCGAGTAAGGAAAGAAGTAAGAACAAAAGCTTCACTTACCGTGGGTCTTTACATGCCAACCATACTTCCCAGTGAAGTGCTTCCAAGATCTCTCTTCTAAAGGAGAAACAGACAACAATTTTCCTACCCAATCACGGATACCGGAGACATTCTCAACAGTACCCATGATTGCTAAGAGAAGAAGAAACAGATACGGTGTTAGTAAAACATCTCAAGTCAGAACGAGGAAAAGTAAATAGATGTGAGCTAAAGCATACTCACGTGCGCGATTCCACTTCTCAGGGAAGGGAAGATTTTCTTCACCCACTAAACCAACAGTGGGTACAACAACATACCGGAGGTACCAACCCCTATCCTTATCATCTCCAGGGGTTACCAACACTCTTTTGCTCCTAGCAGTCAGAGTAAAAACCCATTGACGAAACAAGACAGGAGAGTAGAGATGAATAAGATGGTTGAAAGTAAAAGGAACCGAGGCTAAAGAAGCTAAACTCCTAAGACATGCGACAACTCGCCACACAAGCGGACCAACTTGTCCTAAGCAGATATTGAAGAAACGGCAGAATTCAATTATGACTGGATCAATGGGAGGTCTAAACCCTAGAGTAAAAGGGTACGTATAAACAAAAGAATATCCCGTCTTGTAAGACGTTATTCTTTGATTACTATTCGGAATGTAGACAAGGAAATCAGGCCCCCAAAAACACTCCCTATGAACAAGGGAAATCTGACCCTCAGTAATAAGGGTTGGATACCTTTCTACACTCTCAAGGGAAGAAGATCTGTATACGAGAACTTGATTATCTCTAGCAAAGACAAACTCAGCAGGAATAATTTCATCAACTCCAGGTTCACGAAGGCGTTCATCTCTACCTCTAGACAAAGACCGGGAAACTCTAGCCCTCGAATAAACTGGAGACCTAGCAAAAGGAGGGGAAACTATCTGAGAAGAAGAAGAGCCTCTCAAAGGAGTGTATCCTACACTCCTAAGTCTACCACCCCTACGACCCCTAGTCGGAGCAGAAGATGGCATTACATTCTCAATATCTTTTACTCTCTGAGGTTGATTTGAAGAAGACATGTTTACAAAGGCAAGAAAAAGTTCTTTACAAAAGACAAAGTTAGAAAGTGTTTCGTGGAAGAAAAGAATAGAAGAAAGGTATTTATACTTGAGGACAACCGTCAAACATGGAATATATATATATATATATATATATATATATATATATATATATATATATATATATATATATATATATATATATATATATATATATATATATATATATATANTTGAAGATCTTTGAATCCACCCTTTGTTCTGCCCATATACATTTTGACCGTGTCTCTTCATCTTCTCAATTAGGTTGAGAATTCCGTAGCTAATTAACCTGTGGGTGTGATTTGCCGTGCCTCTTTGCCTCACACCTCTTCATAGAGTCCCGTCCAGCTGTCGTGTCTTCATTGCTCCACGTAGACTGCTGAGTCATCAAGATTTATTACACGTATGAAGCTCTATTTTACCAATACAGATATTCCCCCCCACTTACCATATATTTATAGATCAATATTTGGTAAGTGTATACTCATTTATGGCGGGAATATTTTGCCGTCGTTTTACCTCGAAACATTGTATCCTTCTCTGAATCATAGGCGTCGTTTGTCACTTCTATTTAATGCTCAAACCTCGTGTCCTTCTCAGATTGGTCCTGCAGTTACTCGGTGCTTTTATGGCTTTCTGCGGCTGCGTCAGTCCCCAAGTGACACCTTCAATTATGACTTTTCATCATAATATATATATATATATATTATGATGAAAAGTCATAATTGAAGGTGTCACTTGGGGACTGACGCAGCCGCAGAAAGCCATAAAAGCACCGAGTAACTGCAGGACCAATCTGAGAAGGACACGAGGTTTGAGCATTAAATAGAAGTGACAAACGACGCCTATGATTCAGAGAAGGATACAATGTTTCGAGGTAAAACGACGGCAAAATATTCCCGCCATAAATGAGTATACACTTACCAAATATTGATCTATAAATATATGGTAAGTGGGGGGGAATATCTGTATTGGTAAAATAGAGCTTCATACGTGTAATAAATCTTGATGACTCAGCAGTCTACGTGGAGCAATGAAGACACGACAGCTGGACGGGACTCTATGAAGAGGTGTGAGGCAAAGAGGCACGGCAAATCACACCCACAGGTTAATTAGCTACGGAATTCTCAACCTAATTGAGAAGATGAAGAGACACGGTCAAAATGTATATGGGCAGAACAAAGGGTGGATTCAAAGATCTTCAATAGTGATCCACACGTTACACGACATTCATGCAACAGTTACGATTACTCATTGTAACATTACATTAATGTCATAATTAGTCATTAATGCTCAATCACTGAAAAAGGCAGACATTATATTATGAAATTCCCTATATAAGGGAGTAAAATATAACCTGTAAGAGGATCATCCGAACTAATATTGCAATATACTTACTTATTGTGCATTTTACTGCTTTCCATTTACAAGTTTGCCTGCAATTATAATCTTATTCTTTGGTTACCAGAAACCCATGTTCTTCTTAAAATAGCTTTGGGGAAAGAATCCAATTCTTTGGTTAAACAGACATACCTGACGATATTGTCAAAGAATTTGAGAACTTTGAGAACAAACCTAAGTCCAACCTGGACGAGACCGAAGTTATCAACCTAGGAGATTCAGAAAACGTCAAGGAGACTGGCATCAACATTCATTTGTCACCATCAGAAAAGAAAGAATACACAGAGTTTCGAAAAGAGTATGAGGATGTATTTGCATGGTCGTATGATGACATGATTAGTCTAAGTACGTCTATTGTGGCTCACAAACTGCCAACCAATCTAACGTGTCCACCGGTGAAACAAAAGCTCAGAAAGTTCAAACCCGACATTGAGTTGAAAATCAAAGAAGAAGTCACCAAGCAGATCAACGCCAAGGTTCTCAGGGTAGTAAATCGAACTATGTCTGACCTGATTCCCGTTTAAAAGGGGATACGTAGGCAGCCCTATGGGCTCGGTCACAATTCAATAAAAATCAATATTTCCCCACAATTGGAAACTGGCGCAGCAGTCCACAAGAATTCACCCATCCAACTGGGAAGCAAGTCAAGCCAATCGCCGCACGAGCAGCAGTCAGAGGCGTCCACCCAGCAAACTGGGGCAGAATTTTGAGGAGGACCCTCAAAATTCCACAGCAGGAGAGGTTGCAATATCTCGAACCGTGTCATGTCGTCGGTTCATCTAAAACTATTTTAGACTTTTACAAAATCATGCATATTTATTTTTTCTGAAACAGCTTGTTTAGCGAACGCTACCCTAATGATACAGACAGTATCATCATGATCAAGCAAACGAGCCAAGCAAAGCCAGCGGGAATGCGAACTAACCTTCCCCTTTACAAAACTCACGATCTTTCTTTAGATGCAGGCACAAAAATTACAAAATCCCCAAAACATATTATCCGCTCAAAGGACAGACATCGTTCCTCAAAACCGTCGCACATGCCAACATATTATTCCGATACTAAACGCTGTCTCCATCTGTATTCGCATATTGCATAAGGCTACCATTCCGCCTTCCGAGGTTTAACGCTACTTCCATCTTCATTTGCATCTTGCATAAGGCTACCATTCTGCCTTCCGAGGTTAAACACTACCTCCATCTGCATTTGCATCTTGCATAAGGCTACCATTCTGCCTTCCGAGGTTAAACACTACCTCCATCTGCATTTGCATCTTGCATAAGGCTACCATTCTGCCTCCCGAGGTTAAACGCTACCTCCATCTGTATTCGTATCTTGCATAAGGCTACCATTCTATCTTCCGAGACTAAACACTGTCTCCATGTCACGACCCCAAACCTAACCGGCCGTGATGGCACCTATATTGGAACTAGGCTAGCCAATAACCACATGTTTACAATTTCTTTCAAAATCCTAATCCAATTTCAAGAATTTCATAAAATATACAGAGTTTACTAAATACATTAGGCCAATAAACAGTTCCACCAACCCCAAAACCCGGAGCCAACATGTCACGAGCATCTAAGAAAAAATAAGCCAAAGGTATACTATTATAATACAAAAAAACCTCCGAATAAATAGCTAGATACAACAAGATGGGAAAACAGAGATGCTGCGGACGCCGAACAGCTACCTCTATATCCCGCAATCCGGCTCCGCATGGAAAAGATAGCTAATTCTCGGTATCTGCACCTGAATCTGCACACAGGGGTGCAGGGAGTAATGTGAGTATGCCAACTCAATAGTAATGAAAATAAATCAAGTCTAAGTGGCAAGAAATCACATAGAAATCAATGTCATCAATTCATAATATGCACAGGCTTTCTTTCCAACAGTATCAACATAGATATATGAAGTCATCATGCCTTAAAACCCACTTCAGAAAAGTCCTTTGAAGAATGCATATTTTTAACAACTTCAAACCGAAAGATTTAGTATGAAAATGAAATGAATCATATAGAGGCCCCTCAGGCAAAACATACTTCATAAGTCAAGAGTGAAAGTAGTAAAAATCATAGGTAGCCCCTTGGGCAAAACATGTATCATAATCAGCCCCTCGGACATGCCTCACAGTCACTCATAATCAGTCACTCAGCACCTCACAGGCACACGGCACTCAGCACTCGGTGCACTCACTGGGGGTGTGTGCAGACTCCAGAGGGTCTCCTTAATCCCAAGCGCTAATATCAAGCCACCTTGTGGCATATCATATCCTCACAATCAGGCCCTCGGCCTCACTCAGGAACAAATCCCCTCGGGCAAATCATTAAAACAGGGTACTCGACCCAAAACATCATTTTTAAATCTCAAAGTAGTGTAAATCAGGTTGAGTTTCAAAAACAGTAAGCACAATGTGGCTGAGTGAGTTCATCAGTAAATAGTGAGGAAAACAACAGCAAAAAGCCCCCAAGGGGTCTAAACAGATCAGCACGAGGCCCCAAACACGGGTTATAGCCCAAATATTTCAACAATCTTTAGAACATAATTTAACATAAGGTTTTGAGTAAAATATGCAACTCATTAGTCGCCTGCGAGGAGGACCTAGTCCAATCCAAAAATTAGTGCGCGCCACATACTCGTCATCCGACATGTGCGCCATTCTAAAATGAGTGAGAAATATGTAGTCCGGCGTTTCATACCCTCAAGACAAGATTTATAACCATTACTTACCTCTACCGGGCCACAACACTAGTCCGCTATGCTCTTGCCCCTCAAATTGGCTCCCGATTGCTCCGAATCTAGCCAAAATCAGTTTAACATCATTAATATATGCTAAAGGAACACAACCCAGTAAAAAATTATCAAATTATACAAGAATCTCGAAATTCGGCCCAACCCGAGCCCTAGGCCCACGTCTCGGAATTCGATAAATTTTACATCACTAGAAACCTCGTCCTCCCACGATTCTACACATACCAAAAACATCACAATTGGACCACAATTGCCTACCCAAATTGCCAAAAGAATTTTCCAATCCTCCACCCATTCTTCCCATCCTTTACCTACTTTAATCCATCAATTTACAAGCCTAATCCGAACAAAATAGCATAGAAACGACTTTAATAACCCGGGAACTTATCTCCACTGTAGAACCACGAATTTCCTCTTCAATTTGCCTTCATAAGAGCTCCAACCGCATGCAAAAATGGTGGAATGAATAAAATTTCACGGAGGCCCCTTTTTATACTGTTCTGTCCAGAAATTCCGCACCTGCGGATAGTTAATTTCACCTGCGGACCCACACCTACGGTCCCAGGTGCGCACCTACGCAATCCCACTAACGGGCCAATTCTTGCACCTGCGGCCACTCCTCCGCACCTGCGGCTTCGCAGGCGCGACCATCTCTTCGCACATGCGGTTTTCCCCTTGCCTATCCTCCTTCCGCACCTGCGCATGACCTTTAGCACCTGCGACATTGCACCTGCGGCTACCTTTCCGCAGGTGCGGCAAACACTAGAAACTTACACCAACAGCCATTTGCTGTAATTTTCCAAGTTTAAAACTCCGCCAACCATCCGAAATCAATCCCGAGCCCCTCGGGGCCCCAACCAAATATACCAACACACCTCATAGCATTATTCCAACTTATTCGAGCCTTCAAAACACCAAAAACAACACGAAAACACCAAAATTACATCAAATTCAAGCCTATGAAATTTGAAACTTCCAAATTTCGCCAACTACGCTGAAACCAACCAAAACACCTCCGATTGACCTGAAATTTTGCTGACATATCCAAAATGACATTGGGAACCTTCCCCAGCTTCTGGAATCCCATTCCGACCCCGATAGCCTATTTTCCACTGCCGATCGAAAATTGCCAAAAACTAACTAGCGTCAATTCAAGCCTAATTCTACACTGGACATCAAAACTTCATTCTGAACACACTCCTAAGTCCCAAATCACCTAACGAAGCTATTCGAGCCATAAAATCCGCGTTCCGAGGTCGTTCACTAATAAGTCAACTCTCAGTTGACTTTGTCAACTTTTAGGCTACTTTAGGAGACTAAATGCCTCAATTCTCACCATGACCACTCCGGACCCAAACCAACTGACCCAACACAACAAAAAGAACAGGTTAGCAATATATGAAAAATGCAGAAATAGGGAAAATGAGGTAAATCTCACGGAACGACCGGTCGGGTCGTTACACTTCATCTGCATTCGCATCTTGCATAAGGCTACCATCCTGCCTTCCGAGACTAAACGCTGTCTCCATCTGCATTCGCATTTTGCATAAGGCTACCATTCTGCCTTCCGAGGTTAAACGCTACCTCCATCTGCATTCGCATCTTGCATAAGGCTACCATCCTGCCTTCCGAGACTAAACGCTGTCTCCATCTGCATTCGCATTTTGCATAAGGCTACCATTCTGCCTTCCGAGGTTAAACGCTACCTCCATCTGCATTCGCATCTTGCATAAGGCTACCTTTCTGCCTTCCGAGACTAAACGTTCTCTCCATCGGCATTCGCATCTTGCATAAGGCTACCATGCTGCCTTCCGAGGTTAAGCGCTACCTCCATATGCATTTGCATCTTGCATAAGGATACTATTCTGCCTTCCGAGGTTAAACACTACCTCCATTTGCATTCACATCTTGCATAAGGCTACCATTCTGCCTTCCGAGGTTAAACGCTACCTCCATCTTTATTCGCATCTTGCCTTTCTGCCTTCTGAGTCTAAAAGCTGCTTCCCATTTACTTCTCAAAAGCAACCAATGCCTCTAGCATTATTTACTGCGCTTTCCTTTTGGGCTAAGCTCTGCCCCTTTAATTCGCAAGACTAAGCTCTGTCTTGTCAGCATCATACTATTGCATCTTCATGGGCTGAGATATCGCCAACTTATCCAAAGGCGTCATCGTTCGGCGGCACCATCTTCATGGCCCGAGAACACCATGTCATGGCCTGAGGATCTCTTTTATCAGTTTGCATATCATTATTCAAAAAGGAATCATGGTTCAGAGGCAGCATCTTCATGGCCCGAGAACATCATTTCATGGCCTGCGAATCCTGCATCAAGCAATTCATGGCCCAGTACATCATGGTCTGAGGACGTCATCCTTAACCGTCCGAAGACATCATTCATGGTCCGGAGGGAATTTGCATCATGTTTAAATTACGCACTATATATGCTTGTATTGTTATTTACAGGTGATCCGGCAAACAACGACCGTCCCGGCAGGCGCGGTCCCACCCCATTTCTTTTAATTGCCCCATAAGCCATTCATTCAATCAGTCCTGTATTTTGCGTCCGTTCTTGTAAAAAATCTCCATCGATATGCTTCGTCAATGAATCCTGAACTACATACAGCCTGATTCCTTTAAAACCAGAGATATGTAGGCAACTCAGAAACCAGGATGCGGCCGGAATCTCTCCAAACCATTTCACTCGGTCAAAATTGGTCATCATATCTTTACCCGACAACTCTTTTATCATTCCCGGGTAAAGAGGGGCTGTTGTTGATACCCCTCTTTTTCCCAAACTATTTTTAAAATTTTCATGTATACCTTCAAAATCACTCTTTAATAACTGGTATTTTTCCGTAATTTTTCATATTTTTTTATCAAATTCTTTCTCAATTTATTCAGTATTTTTATATTCAATAATTATTCATAAATTGTATTATAAATAATTTCAAAACATTTCCCAGCTTAATATATCATTTTTTAATCCTATTACGATTTGATTATTTCACAAATTAGTCAATTTGGCATTATTTGGCCATAATTACAATAATTTTGCAACTATGGGCTAATTGTACATTTTATACCATTTAAATCAATAATTATTCATTTTATGTTTTCTATATTAACTAATTGCCTTAATTGCATCTATTTAGAATTAGTTTAATTTTATGTAATTATTAGCTATTTTGATTAATTATTTATCTATTTTATCAGGTATTTAACAATCAGTCCCTCCCTATTTAAATTATATACCAATTTTAATTCAATTTCAGCCTATTGAAACCGGCCCAATTACATAACCCAATACCCAAGCCCAATCTCTATCCTACCCGATCCAACCTCTGAACAAATCCTGGTCGTTGATCAAACTTGATCAACTGCCCAAAAACGACCTTCCTTAATTAAACCCACCTAACCCCCTCTCATTCTCACAGTCCATCATCTCTCTAACTTTCTCTCTCTCTCTCTATCTCTCTAGTCTCTTCTAGCGACTTCCTGTCTCTTCAGGTTCCGATGGATCTCTTCATCTTCTCCGCCATCCCTTCGCCGGAGACCTTGAAACCTTCACCACCCTCCTGCCTCCTGTGGTTCCCTCACGCTGGTGTTTGCCATCTCTAAGCTCTTCAAGAGAACTGGTTTGCATCCTCCTACCCCCTGGGCCTTGTCACCATTTTTCGTCCACCTCCGGCCGTTCGAGTAAGATCTATAACTTCTGGGTTCAAACCAGTAACATTTTTTGAGGTTTCTCTCATCTTTCTGGGTTCTCTTTGAAACCCTAATTCTTAAACTCCCCGATTATTTTAGATCTATGATAGATCTGTGTATATTTTAAGCTATTTTGATGTTTTCTCAAAGATTTTCAGATGTTCTCTAAAAAATGACTCTTCGTTTTCAACTAGGGTTTCATGACCCCTTCTTTAAACGGTTTTCCTACAATTTTTTAGTATTCTCCTAAGATTTCTACTGTGTTTAGAGATTTATTGGAGTCTCTCTTTACCTGTGTCGAAAACCTTAATTTCTAGTCCTAAACCCTAGTCCCTGATTTTGTCTGTGATGATATTACTTGCATATGTGTCTGTGTTTCATGAGCTTTGTGATTCGCTGATGCTTTACCCTATGGTGTTCATACATGTCTCTGATTTTCTTGCTTCTTCTGCTTACATCCATGTTTACCCTGTGATAAATATGAATCCCTAACTTCGTATGGTTTTACTCTACTGAGATTACTAGGGTTCCAGATTTCTTGAACATTATTTATTTAATTCGTGTTATTTTCCTTTAGTTAATGTTGTCCTTGTTTGAGTCATTGATTCCCTGGGATTGGTGTCCTTCACTGATCTCCTAGGGTAATACATTACTGATTTTGATCCATGAGTTATTCACTTGTCTTATTTGATTAATTCTACTGTCTAATCGATTCTTAATTAGATTTTCTGAACCTAGGCTAATTACTTGTTCTATATGCTGAATTTTTGTTTTTCTTGTGTGTGGTATTCCAGTCATACATGATACCTTTCCCTAATTGCTGCTAATTTCCAGTAATCTGAACCTCACTTGAGGGTTTCCTGTTGATTTCCATCCTTCCCTACCTTATTTTTCGTAGTTAATTACGCTGTCAAGCTGATTCTTAAACATTCCTTAATTAGAGTTTGTTGAACCTAGACTCTATTATATGTTGTATATTTGTGCTATGCTAAACTGTTTCCTTATATGTTAATTCAGACTCATATGGTTTCATTCCTTATTTGGCATTGCTTATTACCGTTTGAATCTTAAACTCCTTGATTAAAGGAATTCATCACAATTGACCTGACTCTAATTGGTATATTTCTATAATTATTGTTGAATTATTATTTTTTACCTTATTCATTCTGCTTGTTTTAAAACTATATATAAGTACCCTACTCTTTCATTAACAAAGATACGAACATTGTGGTTCAAAAACTATCTCTTACACTAAAAGAATCTTTGTTCTCTCTCTCTCTCTCTCTCTTTTGTGCTATTTGCTACTGTCTAATTGTCAGCCGGCTACAAGCCAAGGCTAACCATTGTTCTCTCTCTCTTGTTCTTTTCATTCTTCTTGCTCTCCTCTTCACTGGTATGTACTAGTTTAAATTCAAAGCTCCAACAACAATATGATTCTCTATTTGTTTCAGTTCTCTGTTTCTGGTTTGCTTCTATTTGTGGTTCTTTTGTGAAACCTGTAATTAAAATACATCACTAGCATGCTATTATGTCTTTCCTTTCCTTTGAACTAGTATACCCCCTTTTATGTGTGTTTCTGATCATGACCTACCAACTGTTTCCTACTTGTATATTTACCCCAAATCCCTATCACCCCTCTATGTGGTTCTTCATGTCTGGTTTTGTGACTATGCTAGTATCGGCAGTTTCTGAGCATGTTTAAGCCAGTCCTATATCTTTGCTGGGTTATTGTGTTTGCAGCTAAATGTTCTATGTGTCCCCACCCCCGGTGTCCTTGATTGTCGTGGCTGAACCTGCCTTGGTTCTGTGTGCTTTGGCTATGTATGAACTCATTTTTTGATGTTGTGTTTAGACTGTTACTTATTACTATACTCTCTTTTCAAAAAATATGTTTTACTAAACAGACTCTCTGGTTTATGAAGTGTTTCAACTAAATATCTTTCAAAACTCATCCCTTGCACTTCACTTTATTCCTAGATTCATAAGTTCCACCCCTTCAATGTGAGCACTGCTTTGGGAACCTCTTGAGTTCCCTTTGAACTCTAACACACTGAGGTTAGTATTTCCACACTGCACATGTTTAACTCCTGGTTACTAAGTCTGCGTGTGAGCATTGCCCGGGAGCCCTTGAGTTCCTTAGGGAACTTTGACACACCCGGACTGTGAAAAGTCTATGAATACCATGTGGCATAAGGTTTGGAGGATTTGGGCCTGAGTGAAGGCTCCCTATAGAATATCTTCTTACTTTTTTTCTATTTGGTTATGTAATTCATAATTCCTCGCTTGTAATAATTTGTAACAACTCATGGGGCTGGATAGTGAAATGAGAGTGGTAACTATGCATGCCTAGCTACTACAAGGGTAGAAACCATGATTAGGTTTTTTATTCCCTATCTGTGCAATAGAGATCTTGTGTAGGTTCATGTGTCCATGCATTAGATCTCATGCTACTTAGGCTCATATATACTATTTTTCCTGTCGGCATGTCATCATTCATTGCCCTCACTTAGAGAGCCTGCCTATAGGACAAATAATTAAATAAACTGCTATTACGTGATTCTGTCCATGTAAACATATTTTGAAACTTCATTAGAAATCCTGTTCTAGGATAAATATTGTTAACTACAATCATGTCTCACCATGTCTCCGCACTTAGAGATCCTGTTTCTAGGTAAACAACACTAAAATAAACTGCCACTCTTGCATATTCTGAAATAGTGCTTAATGCTGTAATTATTGTGCATTTAGAAATCCTGCTTAGGATTCTATATTCTGCATCCCTACCTGTGCATTAGATACCATGTCTTAGGATATCATTCATACTCGCTTAACAACACCTAGTCTAACTACTGCTGCATGTTATTTTACACCTAGGCAAGCCTTAGGAAATCAGTTAAAGGAATAAAACCAGAACTGTCCTTTGTGATTAGTGTTCAACTGTCAGCATGCTTAAAACCAGTAGGCAAGCCTGATCAAGACTTCCTCTCTGAGTTATGCAATAAATCTGTCTTTGCTATTATCACTTAGACACTGATGAGTGGCTAGAATTCATGATTTTAAGCATTATATACCTTGCATTTTATGAGCTTTAATGATAAAATACACATCGTATGTGCCTAATGGGGTTTATTTTATGTGTAGGTGAATTGGAAATGGAAACGGGGCTAAACGGATGCAAATACGTCGAAGAATACGCGAAAGGGGACGCCCGGACGATAGCCGGGCGATAGAGCAAAACAGCCTGACCCAGCCTGGCCTTAGCCAGACGTTAGAGCCCTAACGCCAGGGGGGGCCTGGCGTTAACCAGGCGTTAGAGCCCTAACGCCAGG
>ML392200.1:0-13335 GCA_005239525.1 Nicotiana knightiana
CCCCCCCCCCCAGAAAAAGAGTAAGCATTGTCCCCAATGCTTAGAAAAAACAAATCATAAGAGGGTAGAGAGTAAATAAAACTTCCTTTGTGGTCTCGGGGTGACTAGAAGAATCACCACCCTTGGTCTCCAATAACTGAATGTGCTCATCTCCGGGAGAAGGACCACAGGGTTGGAGAGAATTCAGAGCATCTCCTCAACAGTGGGGGCAGTGAGATATGGCTCATTAGACTGGCCAACCTCTCCTGATGGTGCCTCCGCTGATGGTGCTGCTGGATTAGCAGGTACTGATGGACTTGACTCCATCAATAAATCAAAGGGCAAGTCACCCACTGATGCTAACTTCTTCACCTCTTGCCTCAAGCTTTCCATTGTCTTCTTTGAAGCCCGGAACTTTCTCATTTTCTTCACTTGCTTGGCCAAATCCTCAATGGCACCCCTTTGAGCTACCAGAGTGTCCATGATAGCCTTCTGGTTGTCCAAAATCTTCTTTAACGTATCCTCCATTGAAGGAGGCACCTGTGGCATGGCTGGAGCAGAGGACTGTGCTACAACAGTACTGGAGATGTCAGACAGCTTAGAAGTGGTTGTCTGCATCTAGTTGTTGAGGCTCACCAAAGTCTAGGAGACTCGCAACATTGTGAGAGGGTAAGTAGATGAGGATGGCACATGAACTGACTTGGGAGGCCTGGAGGATGATGGTGGTGGCATGGCGGCTGTCCCGGAGGAAGACCCGGCTGCTGAGGTTGGCATGGGAGCTGAAGATGGCTCAGCAGCAAGCTCTGCACCTACCACTACTGGCTCGTCAGAATTTTCAGCTGTGGTACTGTCCGTTCCTTTGAACTTTGGGTTGTCCGCACACTGCAAGTGATACCAAGAAAAAGGATTTTTAAATTTTACCATTGTGTCATAAGGTCTTGGTTCCACCTTTGTATCATTGAAGTACTCTATTAGGGTGTTCGGAAATGAATAAGACTTTTCACTCTTATGGACCACCAATGTGATTCTGGTTGACATTATAGCACCCATATTGATAGGGTAACCCACCATGACAGAGGCCACTAGCACTGCTCGGGGAAGAGGAAGGTTGTTCTCATTCAATCTTGGATCAATCCTATTGCACACAAAAGTTTTCCACCCTTTAGCTTCGAAGTTGAGGGTCTTCCGGATAATAGGCACTCCCGCTGTGATCCATGGTGGTGGTGGTCCTAGGGAAGCTAAAACCTCAGCTAGCCAAGGACGAGTTGCCTCACCCAAAGCTAACTTCTCCGAGTATTGGAACACTTCCACTTTCTCGAATCCCACATAATTATTCAGAGTATGGGCATCAAAGCGTACTTTCAAATTCCTCACTTTTGTCACTTTTGTTCCCGCCTTGATATGAGCTATGTTGGCATAGAATTCCCTCACTAAATGTTCATTTGCATCTAAGACCGGGTGAGTGAACCACTTCCACCCCTTCCTTTCCTGGAATTGCCTAAGGACATTTGGATTATGAATATCCAAATCCCTCATCAAGAATTTCCGCTCCAGTGTGAGCGACCTTTTTGGCCACAAATCCCAGAATCTGTTGAATGCCGTCAAGAAAACAAATCTATCTTCCCACATCTCCTTCTTATTTTTCCATTCATGATCACCCACATGAGTGTCACCCCCTCTATCGTCGTCTGGGCTATCATCATCATCAATATCAATAGGTGCCGGAGGGGTATGTGAAGAGAAGGGTTCGGAACCCTTACTTCCCATATCAGAATCAACTGAGGAGTTGTCCATAGGCTCATTGCGCAGTTGATAACGCCCTGTGGGTTGTGGTAGATTGGATTGGGGTTCAAGCTGGACCTCTATAGATTTTCCCTCGGAGGCTTACCCATATGGAGCATATTCACTAGTGTCAAAGGATTCAAGAGCTCGAGCTCTGTTGGTAGTTGCTTTCTTGCCTATGATTTTCTGAACGACAAGTGGTAGGTTAATCTTTCCTTGGCCTCGACCCTGGGAGGGATCACCCCTCCCTTTTGATGAATCACCTCTGCATTACAAATTACAATTGTCTGCATTAATAATTACAATTGTCAGTTGAATCCAAAGCACATAATATAGTTGAAGCATAGTTGCAGACAAGAAACCAGCAATGAGGCAGTGCGGACCGCACAAAATTGAGTGCGGCCGTAGACTGCCCAGTGCGGACCGCACAAAAATGAGTGCAGCCACAAAAGTCCCACTTTGAAATTACAGGTTCTCTGAAGTTTTGAGTGTGGACCGCACACATTTTTGTGCGGCCGCATACCTCTTCTGCGGATCGCCAAATTTTGAGTGAGGTCCGCACAACTCAATCATAACTAGCACGCCCTTTGCCAGTTATGCGAACTGCACAATAATGTGTGCGACCGCATAATTTGAATTCCATTGGCATTGAGTTAGGGTTTATGCCAAAATTTTAATGTTGAAGCATGGTGTGCACAAATCGACACAATTATTGGTCTACCTGGCTCCTAATTAACGTGTATGTCAATACCCACATGATTTTGAAGCACAAATTAAGCACATTTGACATTTTTAGACCTAAAATTAACTAAACTACTCAAAGAAATCAAAAACAAAATTTGACAAAAAATGAAGAAAAATCTACATGAATTGAACATACTAGTAGTGAGTGATGCAAGTAGGAATCTAGCTTGATGAATTGAGTGTGATCGTGGAACAATTTTTTTTTGTAGTGCACAGTGTTTACTAGGGCTTGAGAGTTCAGAGAGCGTAAAGTGTGAATAGTAGTGAAAACCTCTATTTATACCCTACCAAAGGCGGTGCATCTCTTACCTGAGTGCGGTCCGCACTCCTTACCTGGAGCGAACAAAGCTGTGAGGTCCGCATAAAATTGAATGCAACCGTATAACCCTGTGTGTTCTACATAAAATTGAATGTGGCCGCATAATAGCCCTTTTTCTGTAACTCCAACTTCAGAGAGTTGGTATTTTTGGGTGCCCAGTTGTGCGGTCGCACAAAGAATTGTGCGGCCGCTGACCCTTCTGTGCCGTCCGCATAAATTTCATACTTGGCTAACTTTTTCCATATTTTTCCTGCAATACACACTCATGCCTGCAATTCACTTCAAAACCAGTTAGCTCAAAACAAACCTATCTAAAAGAGAAGAAAAATAAGAAAATGAAAAGAAAAATGGGTTGCCTCCCAAGAAGTGCCTGATTTAATGTCGCGGCCTAACGCATGTTACCATCAATCACTTGAAATGGAGTAACGCCACAATGTGGCTATCATCAACCTTGCCAAGATAATGCTTCACCCGATGCCCATTGACTCTAAACACCTCATCATTCTTATTTTCAGATTTAGAGCACCAAACGATGTCACATGCACAACTTCAAATGCGCCAACCCACTTAGATTTCAACTTTCCCAGAAACATTCGCAACCGAAAATTGAACAATAGCACAAGATCACCTTATTTGAATTCTTTATTCCGGATATACTTTTCATGGAGGTACTTCATCTTGTCCTTATACAAGGGCGAACTTGAATATGCACGGAACTCCGGAACTCATCAAGCTCATTCAATTGCTCCACCCTCAATTTGGGAGCTACATCCCACTCAATATTAAGCTTCTTCAATGCCCACATAGCCTTGTGCTCAAGTTCCACCGGTAGGTAACAAGCTTTCCCGAACACTAACCGATACGGAGACATACCAATTGGTGTTTTCTAAAATGTCCTATAAGTCCAAAGAGCATCGTCAAGTTTCTTCGACCAATCTGTCCGGTTGGCATTCACATTCTTTGACAAAATACTTTTGATCTCCCGGTTGGAGACTTCAACCTGTCCACTTGCTTGAAGATGATAGGGGGTCGACACTTTGTGAGTGACACCATACTTGGTGAGTAAAGTATCAAAATATTTGTTGCAAAAGTGTGATCCCCCATCACTAATAATAGCCCTTGGAGTACCAAACCTTGTGAATATTTTCTTCTTCAAGAAAGCCACCACACTCCGAGCTTCATTGTTGGGAAAAGCCACGAATTCGACCCACTTAGACACGTAATCCACCGCTACCAATATCTAGGTGTTCCCACATGAGCTCACAAATGGACCCATAAAATCAATGCCCCACATATAAAAAATATCAATATCTAGGATGGTGGTGAGGGGCATCTCATTTTTCTTGGAAATCCCACCAGCCCTTTGACATTCATCACAACGCCTAACGAGATCGCTAGCGTCCTTGTAAAGAGTAGGCCAATAGAATCCACAAGTTAACACCTTTTTAGCAGTTATCGCTCCACCATGGTGACCACCATATGGCAAAGAGTGGAAAGCTTCAAGAATCCTAATTGTTCTTCTTCTGGTACACATCTTCGGATAACACCATCGGTACAAATTATGAAGAGATAAGGCTCATCCCAATAGTAGTCCAGGTAGTCCCGTTTGAGCTTCTACCTTTGGTTTGAAGAGAATTCACTTTGAACAATACCACTCACAAGATAATTGGCCACATATGCAAACCATGGCATTCTGGTCATAGAAATGGATAGGAGTTGCTCGTTAGGGAATGGATCATTGATCTCAAGGCCATCATGTGGCCTCCCCCCCCTCCTCCAATCGGGAAAAGTGGTCCGCCACTTGGTTTTCACTCTCCTTGTGGTCTTGAATCTCAAGATTAAATTCTTGTAAAAGAAGTACCCATCGCATCAATCTTGCCTTAAAGTCTTTCTTGCTCATCAAATATTGAAGCGCCACATGGTCGGTATGAACAATCACCTTTGTACCAATTAAGTATAGACGGAACTTCTCCATAGCAAAGACAATGGCCAGGAGTTCTTTCTCGGTCACCGTATAGTTGACTTGGGCCTCATTCATGGTCTTACTAGCATAGTATACCGGATGAAAGATCTTGTTAATTCATTACCCCAATATCGCTCCAACCGCCACATCGCTCGCATCACACATGAGCTCAAAAGGTAAGCTCCAATTTGGCGCGGTGATAATAGGAGTGGTAGTCAACTTATACTTGAGTTGTTCAAATGCCTTCATATAATCTTTATTAAAAAGGAACTTTGCATCCTTCTCCAAGAGTTTGCACAAGGGGTTTACCACCTTAGAAAGTCCTTGATAAATCGGCGGCAGAACCCCGCATGACCTATAAAGCTCCTCACTCCCTTTACGGAAGTAGGGGAGGGAGTTTGGATATCACTTCAATTTTTGCTTTATCAACCTCAATACTATTCTTGGAAATCTTGTGACCGAGGACAATGCCTTCCTCGACCATAAAGTGACGCTTCTCCCAATTTTAAACCAAGTTAGTTTCCTCACAACGTGCCAATATCTTGTCCAAGTTGTCCAAGCACTCTTCAAAAGGATTCCCCACTACAGAAAAATCATCCATGAAAACCTCAAGAAAGTCCTCCACGATATTGGTGAATATGGCCATCATACACCGTTGAAAATTCGTTGGTGCATTGTGAAAGTACAAGAGGGGATGGGGGTGAATTGTAGCATTTTTAAATTTCTAGTCGACTACTCTTTAGACCTAGTCGACTTATTAGGAGACAGCCTGCACAAAACTGTTAGTCCTTTCGATTTAAACAAGTGTTAATCATAATAAATAGTAAAGGAACAACATATAATATGAAAGCGATAAAATAAATGATACCAGGAATTTTTATACTTGTTTAGAACCAATGTGGTATTCTTATCCAGTCCTCTTGGGTTGCAAGACTGTTGTCTTTTAGAGATCTTTGTAAATTGAATTGAGTATAGCCTTTATGGTTATTATCGATCACCACCAACGTTGACAGGGTTGGTATTCACTCGCTCACCAACAACGAACAAGAGTTGGTTTTCACTCGCTCACCAACAACGACCCTTTGGCTTTCACTCGCTCACCAAAGAAACGAACAATGACACAACCTCTCAGATACACTTCCTCTCCAATATTTTTCTGTCTCTCTTATTTCTTTTGTGTACACAGTAAATCTACTAAAAGTGAATTACAATGATTGTTAAGAGTAGATAAATAACTTGTAGTTGGGTAGACAATTGTATAGAAGATTGCATAGTTCTTCTTCTCGGTTGCTCTTCAATATATATTGTTGCCTCCAATATGACCGTTGCTGACATTGCTCTATAAGACAAATTTTGGATATCTTCTGTCAATGCAAATTTTCCTTTTGAATTGGACAACTTGAATTTCCAAGCATGATGACACTATCAATTCTTTCCTTGAATAGATCCATGATTAACAATTCTCTGCAGCATATATCTTTATGAATATCTACGTGAGAATAGTCATGATGATTCAATCAAGATCCCCATGATTCACTTTTCCATGATTGTAGTAATTACTCATTCTTGATTGATTCCAATAACTCAATTCCTTGGCCTCATGTTTCCATACGTCTAACTTCTCTTTCATTGTAGAATATGGATGATTCTTTCCATTTTGTGGTAATAATTGAATTTTCATAAGAATAGTACTTTCCATTGTATCTCGTACTAAGTATTTTGTTGCCCAAATATTTTTGAACCTAGACCATTTATTTGTGTCTTCTAATAAAATATTTTCTTTTTGATAGATCTCAATATATCTTTGACTCCTTTCTTGATCTTGAAAAATAATCTCTTTCCATAATATAGAATATACTATACCCATAATATATTTTTTTTCCATAAAAAATATATTCTGCTTTGCCTTGTAGTATCTCTTCCATATAGTATCTTCCTTCCACAAAATAATAGATCGTCTCCTTGATTTTAGCAATTTTTCTTTCAAGATATTGAAAACTTTCCTTCCACGTAGATTCTTCTTCGGATATTGTAGTAAGCCATTCAATATTTGAAATTTGACTTTCAAATATTATTCCTTGTACGACGCTTGGAGATTAAATCTCAGAAAATAATCTTCCTTGATAAATTCTTCACATGATATTCTCTTTCCCATATTTGTTTGTATCTTTACCAGCATCTTCTTTCTTGAATAAATCTCTGCAAAATAAGATTACCACAAGTAAATGTTCGTTGATTAATAATTATGTTGGTTTGTTATCATTAAAATTAATATGTGAAACCTTGAAGCTAACAATCTTCCCATTTTTGATGATGGCAAACCATTGAGTACAAAATAAAAAAATTTAATCAAAAACTTAATTAAAGACAGAAATGGGATAAGCTAGATAAACTGGTTACTTCCCTGAAGTCATATTCTCGAAATGCATGTAGTACTTCAAATATGAACTCCCCCTCACTCTATGCATTCCTCAGTTCTCCCCTGTCTCCATACATTCTAACTGACTTTTTTGAGCTTTTGTGTACATTATTTTCTCCCCCTTTTGTCATCATCGAAAGGGTGGAATAGGATATGAATTGCTATAACCAATAATAAAGCATACGCTCAATTAAAAAAATTTATATTCCAAGAATCTCTTAATTAGATATATGCACAATCCATTAATTCATCCAGTAAAACCAACAACAGGTATAATAAACACTAAGCAATCAATACCAAATGTTTGATTCAATTGGAAAACTTTTGAGTCACCAAATCATTGCTGACCATACGAAGCATGAGAAATTGTAGTTCATTTTAGGTCAACCAAAAATAATTTCAAATATTTGAAGAGAGTTATTAGACTTTTAAAAACGTAGAGCAGGCAGACACAATTTTGAATCTATTTTAAAAAGTTCTAATAGAATCGAACTGCAGATATGCTATCATAGACTTGAAATCACACAAATGATAAACATAAAAGAGGTAACATGATAACAAATCATTTTTACTAACAAGGATACACTAGGATATCATTACCATAACAAATTATTTCGTATATATGAGGAACTATCTACAAGATGATGGTCAATGTCTGTCACGACCAAAAATCTATTAAGGTCGTGATGGCGCCGGACACCACCGTCAAGCAAGCCAATCATTAATTAGTTGAAATAAATTTTTGTTTTAACATTTTTCGAAATCGTTATATTTCACTTACAAGTCATAATAGCGAACAAAAAATTATCAAATAAATACGACAGGTAAACCATTCCATTTATTAAATTAAATCCCAAACACGTCCTAGAACCCGGTGACACGAGTACATGAGCAAATTCTAAGATTTTCCCAAATACTACAAAGCTTGTCCGAAATACAAATTGGACAAGGAATTTAAAATGAAAATAAATACAATATGAGGGAGACTCTATCGGCTGCGGGTCGCCTCTGGATGATGCAGCTCACCTAAGTCTCCAATCCGGCCACATCGCTGTGAAAGTACCTGTGCAATAAAAATGTACAACAAGTGTAGCATGAGTATGAAAACAACGTGTACTCAGTAAGTATCCCGCCTAACCTCAGAGAGGTAATGACGAGAGGCCGACTTGACACTCACTAAGGTCCAACAAAATAATTTAACACAATATGATATCAGTAATAGGCATACGAGAATGATAAAACAGTAAACATTAAAGATAACAGTAATTCAAATAATTACTGAAAGTAAATAAATAATTACTACTTGATTTCCCCCCAAATATCTTAAATAAATAATTACTTCTTCATTCCCCTCCCCCCCCAAATATCTTAAATAAACAATTACTTCTTAATTTCCCACCAAATATCTTGTCACTTCAAAATCCATGAAAACATTAACAATTTAGCATGCGCATATGGGATAAGGACAACCGGCCTGAGCCATCATAATAATCATATCTGTGCACTGCCCGAGGGTTGAACGGCCCGAACCATAATATATCTTTCAATCTCGCCGTGGCGTACGCCCCGCTCCCATGAGAGTGGGGGAAGTAACACTCCGCTCGCGGAATGTAATTTGCATAGCGGTCACATGCAGTCATGTACAATCAATAGTCCACCCCGACTACATCGGGAAAACAAATACTCAACTAAATGACAATTTTCTCATCTAAAAGTCACGAAAATAGTATTTAAAACTTTTTCTCGAAATTAATTTGCCAAGTTTAATAATATTCAATAATATCACCTTATCAGAAATACAATTATCCACGGAGGAGCCAATTCTCTTTCTAAATGATTAAGAAAGGTACACTCTAGCCTTCTTAGGAAATAAATACAAATTCAATAGTATCATCAGTCTAATATTATTGGCAGGATCACATGTACAACACGTAAGGCATGCTAGTGGGTCCTAGACTACCTGGACATAAGCATAATAGTAGCTACGCACGGAACCTCGTCACTTCGTGCGTACGTAGCCCCTACAAATAGTAGCACATATTTAATTAGTTCACCTATGGGGAAAATTTCCCCTCACAAGGTTAGAAAGGAGACTTACCTCGCCCCGAAATTCCATAACCGGCTTCCAAGCCCTTCCGACGACTCCAATGGACGTGCAACGCCCCAAAGCTACCAAATAACGGGCAAAGCAATAAAAATTCATTCTACTACTCGTAACAAATTTATATTATATACTTCCCCAACTCTGCTAAGTGAATTGACCAAAATGCCCTCGGTCCCACGTGCCCGAATTCTGAAATTTCTTGAAGATATACCCTACCCATAGTCTTACTAACTCAAATATACAATTTACTCTAAATTCCATGCTCAAATTCGTGGTAGAAATTCGAAATACAATTTCTAGGTTTCTTTAAAATTTCCCATTTTTCCACAATCTTTCATGTTTTAATCCATGCATATACCTTGTATCTAACTTGAGATGAGTTGGAATAACTTACCTTGTGATCCTTGACGAAAATCCCTCCTTGAAGCTCCCCACAATCGCCCATATCAAATGAAAATGGGAGAAGAAATGACAAAATTCTCGTTTTAAGAACATTCTGCCCAGGCCTATTTTCGCACCGCGATCCAAATCTCACACCTGCACTTCCGCAGGTGCGCCCAAACTTCTGCACCTGCGGCTTCCTCAGCCCCAGCCAAACTTCGCACGTGCGCCACATTGTCCTCATCTGCGCCTTCACAGGTGCGGAAAATACATCGCACCTGCGCTCCCAGCCAAGCCACCAGAATCTCGCACCTGCGGCGCCAAAGCCGCACCTGCGGTAACCTCAGCCTTCTTCAAACTCCAAAATTGATCCGTTAACCACCCGGAATCCACCCGAGGCCCCCGGGACCCCGTCAAATTACACCAACCTGTTCCAAAACACAATGCGGACTTTCTCGAGGCCTCAAATCACATTAAACAACGCCGAAATCACGAATCGCACTAAAACTCAAACTTCATGAACTTGAAATTCCAACTTCCACATCTGATGCCGAAGCCTATCAAATCACGTCTGATTGACCCCAAATTTTGAAAGTAAGTCATATTTGACATTACGGACATGCTCCAACTTCTGGAATCATATTCCGACCCTGATATCAAAATTTCCACTTCCGGTCGGATTTCTCAAAAACCTTCAAATTTCTATCTTTAGCCAAATGACTTCAAAATGACCTACGGACATACGAATTCACTTCCGATAGCGCTCCCAACTCCAAAATCACCATACGGAGCTACTCCCAGGCTCGGAATCCCAAACGGACATCTACAGCACTGAAATTCCTTACATCCCAAACTTAGGAAATTTCTTCAAAAATGCTGACTTCCACAATATATGCCGAAACGCTCCCGGGTTATCCAAAGCCCGATCCGGACATACGCCCAAGTCCGAAATCATCATACGAACCAGCAGGAACCTTCAAATCCTGATTCGGAGCTCGTTTACTCAAAATTCTAATCTTAGTCAATTCTTCCAACTTAAGGCTTCTAAAATGAGAATTTTCTTTCCAAATTGACTCCGAACTTTCCGCAATTCAACTCCGACCACGCCCACGGGTCATAATACCTGAAATAGAGCTGCTCAAGACTTCAAAACACTGAACGACGCACTAGATCTCAAAACGTCCGGTCGGGTCGTTACATTCTCCCCCACTTAAACAGACGTTCGTCCTCGAACATGCTAAGAACTGCTCTGGAGTTATCTGAAATCGTTGTTTAACACCTCGATCATTTGCCCGTGCTACCACAACCCAGTTGAGTACATTAGCTTGATCAAATCTGAAGATTTCTTCTTTTATCCATATAATCAGCTCAAAACCCAATTCCAATACCTGAAATTCTCGGCCAGGCCTAGTTCCAATATATAAACACTGTATCAACTACCACACGATATACCAGAACATGACTGCATNACAAATTCAATAGTATCATCAGTCTAATATTATTGGCAGGATCACATGTACAACACGTAAGGCATGCTAGTGGGTCCTAGACTACCTGGACATAAGCATAATAGTAGCTACGCACGGAACCTCGTCACTTCGTGCGTACGTAGCCCCTACAAATAGTAGCACATATTTAATTAGTTCACCTATGGGGAAAATTTCCCCTCACAAGGTTAGAAAGGAGACTTACCTCGCTCCGAAATTCCATAACCGGCTTCCAAGCCCTTCCGACGACTCCAATGGACGTGCAACGCCCCAAAGCTACCAAATAACGGGCAAAGCAATAAAAATTCATTCTACTACTCGTAACAAATTTATATTATATACTTCCCCAACTCTGCTAAGTGAATTGACCAAAATGCCCTCGGTCCCACGTGCCCGAATTCTGAAATTTCTTGAAGATATACCCTACCCATAGTCTTACTAACTCAAATATACAATTTACTCTAAATTCCATGCTCAAATTCGTGGTAGAAATTCGAAATACAATTTCTAGGTTTCTTTAAAATTTCCCATTTTTCCACAATCTTTCATGTTTTAATCCATGCATATACCTTGTATCTAACTTGAGATGAGTTGGAATAACTTACCTTGTGATCCTTGACGAAAATCCCTCCTTGAAGCTCCCCACAATCGCCCATATCAAATGAAAATGGGAGAAGAAATGACAAAATTCTCGTTTTAAGAACATTCTGCCCAGGCCTATTTTCGCACCGCGATCCAAATCTCACACCTGCACTTCCGCAGGTGCGCCCAAACTTCTGCACCTGCGGCTTCCTCAGCCCCAGCCAAACTTCGCACGTGCGCCACATTGTCCTCATCTGCGCCTTCACAGGTGCGGAAAATACATCGCACCTGCGCTCCCAGCCAAGCCACCAGAATCTCGCACCTGCGGCGCCAAAGCCGCACCTGCGGTAACCTCAGCCTTCTTCAAACTCCAAAATTGATCCGTTAACCACCCGGAATCCACCCGAGGCCCCCGGGACCCCGTCAAATTACACCAACCTGTTCCAAAACACAATGCGGACTTTCTCGAGGCCTCAAATCACATTAAACAACGCCGAAATCACGAATCGCACTAAAACTCAAACTTCATGAACTTGAAATTCCAACTTCCACATCTGATGCCGAAGCCTATCAAATCACGTCTGATTGACCCCAAATTTTGAAAGTAAGTCATATTTGACATTACGGACATGCTCCAACTTCTGGAATCATATTCCGACCCTGATATCAAAATTTCCACTTCCGGTCGGATTTCTCAAAAACCTTCAAATTTCTATCTTTAGCCAAATGACTTCAAAATGACCTACGGACATACGAATTCACTTCCGATAGCGCTCCCAACTCCAAAATCACCATACGGAGCTACTCCCAGGCTCGGAATCCCAAACGGACATCTACAGCACTGAAATTCCTTACATCCCAAACTTAGGAAATTTCTTCAAAAATGCTGACTTCCACAATATATGCCGAAACGCTCCCGGGTTATCCAAAGCCCGATCCGGACATACGCCCAAGTCCGAAATCATCATACGAACCAGCAGGAACCTTCAAATCCTGATTCGGAGCTCGTTTACTCAAAATTCTAATCTTAGTCAATTCTTCCAACTTAAGGCTTCTAAAATGAGAATTTTCTTTCCAAATTGACTCCGAACTTTCCGCAATTCAACTCCGACCACGCCCACGGGTCATAATACCTGAAATAGAGCTGCTCAAGACTTCAAAACACTGAACGACGCACTAGATCTCAAAACGTCCGGTCGGGTCGTTACATTCTCCCCCACTTAAACAGACGTTCGTCCTCGAACATGCTAAGAACTNAGACTAGAATCATCACCTCATTACAAACCAATAAGGGTAACTGTCCTTTAATGTATCTCACATAATCTTATCACACTAGATACCTGGTCCAATAACCTCGTCTCACCCAGTATGAACTGCTCAGACAACAAATCACCCTAAACATGACCAACAGTATCACATGACTCCACAACGCGCCAATAGGCCACAACTCGCACATGATACATAAGAAATGACTCAGGAAGGGACTACTCAACTCACACAACTAATATGGGCTTTCCTCAGAAAATAGGAAGTAAAACACAAGAAAAATAAATATAGGAACCTTACTCATCATCA
>ML392200.1:13422-70819 GCA_005239525.1 Nicotiana knightiana
ATGCGGCGCGCAACCTGATCCAAATAACATACCCGTGGCGGCGTTCCACCCAATCCCATCATAAAGTTCACATAAGGAAATATACACGGAGCTGAATTGCTCACTATTACCAATTACTGAATATCGGTCACAAGCACGCTAAGTGCACAATACCATCCTGGGGAGACTGATAAAGCCATATGCTACAAAACTTAAGCACAACTGAGGTGCGATATATATACTCTGAATCTCAAGAGCTCTCCTACTCACAAACATCATCACTACGCGGAGATCTCAACACATAAGAAATTATCAAGCCGTTTCACAACTCACACGACATAATCATATTATCATATGAATTTGACGAAGACCGAACAACATCTGTTGTTCTAATACCTTCCCATGAAAAGCGCTCTACTAAAATGAACATGCCTGACTCATACGGAGCCCATAATCATATTTAAATCCATCCACAAACATCGAGTCTACCTTGCTCGCACCAAACTAGGCTAATAGCTTTACCTGGGTCCATATTAACCCACTCCCCCTCATAATACACAAGAACAACCATCATAGCCGGGACAAACACCCCACAATCCACAACCAGCTGGACCGAACGCCTTCCTGGCATAAATTTTCAAACAAGCAATATTGCACTTCCTTATACTTGGTCTAAATCTTCAATTAATCAGGTGACTACCTGTCACACATATACCATCTTCCCGTGGTCACGCTCCCACGACCTTCCACGAGGTAACAAGTCTGCACATCCATACCACCGACCACACTAATGCCGCAAAACACATCAAGAACCCATGACCAGGGTACAAAGCCTCTTTCACCGAATATCGATCTCAAGTGACACTGAAGATAACACCAGCTTACTCTGAACTTTCAAATCCCTTTTTCTTGCTCGCCCGAGCTCATGACATCCTTTCCAACACTGAACTGCAATCTTGATCCTTACTTCCAATTACATACTGCTTACTGCACCTAACATCCTAATATGAGATTGCGCAAGAATTCTATCATGACTCCTGAACCACTAATGGGGGAAACACCTCATTATATAGAAACCTCTTACTTACATCAATTCAAGAGAACAATAACAACACTCAAGTGAATTCTCACAATCACCCAATATGCAAATCCTTAAGTAATGGTCTGAACCACCATAAACCTTTCTGGATCCGCCTACACCTGACAGGCCATAGCACTCGAATGCTCCCAAATCAAATCTGTTACGACCATCAAAGCTCGCACACACTGTGAAAACCACACACATAACTCAATCATACTTACGAAATTGATCACTGCCATACATGTGCCATTTCAACCATGGCTAACCAATCCATTTTCTCTCTAATTATCCTTAATTGCCTCAGAAATAATAGTAACCCCATTCAACTCATAACAAACTCAATCCTCACTCATCCCGAGTGGCCTTGATTCACGAGACCATGCTGTCTCAATCTCACAACCCGTCTCATACCCCTCTGATAATCTTCCTACACCCCAGAGTTTACTTCTCTCACTCTCCCAATACTAACCCGTACGCTGAAACATATCATAGAAAACCCCAACCATCTTCCTTTTTCTCAGAAACTATACTGCAAAAGCTCGACTCTTAGTCATACTGCTGCCTGAAACCCTTAAATGCCGCATTCTTAACTTTCAAATTTATTAGGACCACTATTGAGAGTCACCCACTCTGACTGGCCCCGAATACAATCAACTCCAAGGCTCTTCTAGCACATGAACATCCTCTCAATGAAGTGCATGACTGAGTCACTACCCTTACAACCCGCCTATGCCTTAAGCATAAATTCTGAATCTTTCAAAGCCTAACACTGGTCTGACAGGGCCAACTTTGCACACATTCACCAAATCCCACGCACGATCACCATTTTACTCCTTTCCCCTTAGCTGAAATAACTTGCCAACACACCGACAATCCGCAACCCTACTTACAGGAGATAACCCACCTGTGGAAATCACCAACTGACACCTTCCAACGACGACGTACTGCACACCCTCTACAACATCAATATCCCATCCTAAGCTTGTTCTCATTCACCAACTTTACCAGTCCGTCCGCTCCTCATGGACATCTACTAAATGTGCTACAACATCTTCAAATTCCAAGCTATACTGCATCCTTCTTCATATCAACAACTCCTCTCTTTTGCATGCCATCTCCCGCCGAAATAACCCACATTTCAACTTAAGCTCGTAGACCCAATCACCATCCACTAAGACTCTCAACCTTTCCCTCAAGATAGGCAGCTGTCTTACCACTAAACTCTTGAGCTACGCTGCCACCCTCCCACTTGTTAATCTCATTCCTTTAAACAACTACCTGATTTTCATTCCTTACACCTGGCCTTCTAGAAATTTAGCCGCCGCCTGACACTTCTCACATGTCTTCCTTCGTCGTATGCTGTCCAATTCAATATCATTCTCTGCAGCTCTTACACCAGTAGATCACCATGACTTCAAACTCTCCGAGGATCATCTTTCTCGAGATGCCTTCATTAGAAATAACTATTCAGTCCTGAACCACCACGCACCACGATCTCTGACAACCGTTTCTCCAATACTACTTCACAATACTCTGACCCAATGCAACCGAAGAGTTATAACACCGGCGAATTTAACACATTCTATTCGATCAAAACAACGATACCACATCACAGGTGAATATTCCACCTCACCTGAATACACCAAGTCTTACTACTTGTCAACTCAAACCTGACCATTTGTAGTCCAATTGCCTTTCCTCTGCCGGAACTAAAATGTTGAAATCTCGAGATCACGCCCTGAGAAGACCTCCCCATCACCCCCAACATATAGGCAAGCATTCTATCATCATATCGACATCGCTCGATAACCAAATCGTAATCATCATCACAACCTGAGCATAACCTCAAAGTTCCCAGAATCACAACTACTGGCTGAAACAACATAATATTTTTCTGCAGGGCAACAGCAACATCCCCAACCAACTACACACGGAAAACATCTCGCACCATATCCGTAGCACCATTTTAATTCCTCAAATCCCTGATTCACAGCAAGCGCTTCGTGACGCGTAAGATTGAGTAGGAAGAAACATAGGCATAAGCCTTAAAGGAATCAAATCACACGATGAGGAATCAAGAAGGGAAGTACTCCTAACAGCCCTGTAGCCTCTCGAAGATAAGTACAGACGTCTCCGTACCGATCCGCAGACTCTACTAGACTTGCTCATGACTCGTGAGACCTAAGGGAACCTAGAGCTCTGGTACCACGTTGTCACGACCCAAAATCTATTAAGGTCGTGATGGCGCCGGACACCACCGTCAGGCAAGCCAATCATTAATTAGTTGAAATAAATTCTTGTTTTAACATTTTTCGAAATCATTACCTTTCACTTACAAGTCATAATAGCGAACTAAAATTTATCAAATAAATACGACAGGTAAACCATTCCATTTATTAAATTAAATCTCAAACACGTCCCAGAACCTAGTGACACGAGTACATGAGCAAATTCTAAGAATTTCACAAATACTACAAAGCTTGTCCGAAATACAAATTGGACAAGGAATTTAAAATGAAAATAAATACAATATGAGGGAGACTATGTCGGCTGCGGGTCGCCTCTGGATGATGCAGCTCACCTAAGTCTCCAAGCCGACCACATCGCTGTGAAAGTATCTGTGCAATAAAAATGCTCAGCAAGTGTAGCATGAGTACGAAAACAACGTGTACTCAGTAAGTATCCCGCCTAAACTCAGAGAGGTAGCGACGAGAGGTCGACTTGACACTCACTAAGGTCCAACAAAATAATTTAACACAATATGATATCAGTAATAAGCATAGGGGGATGATAAAACAGTAAACATTCAAGATAACTGTAATTCAAATAAATACTGAAAGTAAATAAGCAATTACTACTTCATTTTCCCCCAAATATCTTAAATAAACAATTACTTCTTCATTTTTCCCTCAAATATCTTAAATAAACAATTACTTCTTCATTTTCTCCCAAATATCTTGTCACTTCAAAATCCATGAAAACATTAACAATTTAGCATGCGCATATGGGATAAGGACAACCGGCTTGAGCCATCATAATAATCATATTTGTGCACTGCCGAGGGTCGAACGGCCCGAACCATAATATATCTTTCAATCTCGCAGTGGCGTACGGACCGCTCCTATGAGAGTGGGGGAAATAACACTCCGCTCGCGGAATGTAAATTGTGAAGTGGTCACATGCAGTCATGCACGATCAACAGTCCACTCCGACTACATCGGGAAAACAAATACTCAAGTAAATGAAAAAATTTCTCTTTTAAAAGTCACGAAAATAGTATTTAAAACTTTTTCTCGAAATTCATTTGCCAAGTTTAATAATATTCAATAATATCACCTTATCAGAAATACAATTATCCACGGAGGAGCCAATTCTCTTTCTAAATGATTAAGAAAGGTACACTCTAGCCTTCTTAGGAAATAAATTACAAATTCAATAGCATTATCAGTCTAATATTATTGGCAGGATCACATGTACAACACGTAAGGCACGCTAGTGGGTCCTAGACTACCCGAACATAAGAATAATAGTAGCTACACACGAACTCTCGTCACTTCGTGCGTACGTAGCCCCCACAAATAGTAGCACATATTTAATTAGTTCACCTATGGGGACAATTCCCCCTCACAAGGTTAGAAAGAAGACCTACCTCGCTCCGAAATTCCATAACCGGCTTCCAAGCCCTTCCGACGACTCCAATGGACGCACAACGCCCCAAAGCTACCAAATAACAGGCAAAACAATGAAAATTCATTCTAATACTCGTAACAAATTCAAATTATATACTTTCCTAACTCCGCTCAGTGAATTGACCAAAATGCCCTCGGGCCCACGTGCCCGTATTCCGAAATTTCTCGAAGATATACCCTACCCATAGTCTTACTAACTCAGATATACAATTTAATCTAAATTCCAAGGTTTTCTTTAAAATTTCCCAATTTTCCACAATCTTTCATGTTTTAATCCATGCATATACCTTGTATCTAACTTGAGATGAGTTGGAATAACTTACCTTGTAATCCTTGACGAAAATACCTCCTTGAAGCTCCCCACAATCGCCCATATCAAATGAAAATGGGAGAAGAAATGACAAAATTCTCGTTTTAAAAACATTCTGCCCAGGCCTATTTTCGCACCTGCGATCCAAATCTCGCACCTGCGCTTCCGCAGGTGCGCCCAAATTTCCGCACCTGCGGCTTCCTCAGCCCCAGCCAAACTTCGCACCTGTGCCACAGTCGCATATGCGCCTTCGCAGGTGCGGAAAATAAATCGCACCTGCGCTCCCAGCCAAGCCACCAAAATCTCGCACCTGCGGCTCCGCACTGCGACCAAAGCCTCGCAGGTGCGGTCACACCAGATGACAACAACCTTAGCCTTCTTCAAACTCCAAACTTGATCCGTTAACCACCCGGAATCCACCCGAGGCCCCCGAGACCCCGTCCAATTACACCAACCTGTTCTAAAACACAATGCGGAGTTGCTCGAGGCATCAGATCACATCAAACAACGCCAAAATCACGAATCGCACTAAAACTCAAACTTCATGAACTTGAAATTCCAACTTCCACATCTGATGCCGAAACCTATCAAATCACGTTCGATTGACCCCAAATTTTGCACGCAATTCATATTTGACATTACGAACCTGTTCCAACTTCCGGAATCGTATTCCGACCCCGATATCAAAATTTCTACTTCCGGTCGGATTTCTCAAAAACCTTCAAATTTCTATCTTTAGCCAAATGACTTCAAAATGACCTACGGACATCCGAATTCACTTCCAATCGCGCTCCTAACTCCAGAATCACCATACGGAGCTACTCCCAGGCTCAGAATCCCAAACGGACATCTACAACACTAAAATGCCTTACAGCCCAAACTTAGGAAATTTCTTCAAAAATGCTGACTTCCACAATATACGCCAAAATGCTCCCGGGTTATCCAAAGCCCGATCCGGACATACGCCCAAGCCCAAAATCATCATACGAACCTGCAGGAACCTTCTAATCCTGATTCGGAGGTCGGTTACTCAAAATTCCAATCTTAGTCAATTATTCCAACTTAAGGCTTCTGAAATGAGAATTTTCTTTCCAAATTGACTCCGAACTTTCCGCAATTCAACTCCGACCATGCCCACGGGTCATAATACCTGAAATGGAGCTGCTCAAGACTTCAAACCACTGAACGACGCGCTAGAGCCCAAAATGACCGGTCAGGTCGTTACAATGTCCTCCAGGCAGATTACCAAATACTTTATGTCACAAGTAATTTAGTGACATGTGTGCTGCCTTGTGCTCTAGTTTTGTCTCTTTCATGACATGAGAATTTTTAAAGAAATCTCCATGCCATTTTTTTTTATTTCAGTCCACTTTATTTCCTACAAGGTTTGCATATGAAAATATCCTACTAGATCAAAGCAATTAGTTCTTGCATAAAATATTCCATAATTTAGAATGTCAACTAAAAATCTTTTGTGGCACTAAAAGGAGATATTATGGGATCAGGTATACCAAAATATTTGTCATAAAAATGCAATAAAGAGTCGGTCATACCTTGGTACTTTATTCGATCGTTGGACTTACTAATTTTCTCCTTGCTTCGCATTATGTGAAGATGAAGATTAATTCTCGATCAAACTCATTTTCAAACCGATCATCTTCTAGAGGCTTAAAAATGCTTGGCATTCTTTTGGTTCGTATTTCCAAATAAATATGCTCTTGTAAATGCATCTTTAGAAAGAATAATCGTCAGATAATAAACATGAATTTGTTTCAAATGATAACTAGTTTTGGTCACAAGAATATGATTTTAAAAAACTTTCAATTCCAGATCGAGTCTAAAGAATAATGTTATGCAATTTTCAAACCATTTAAAAAATATTTCAACATCCATACAAAAATAGATTACAAACTTTGTAATATGCACATGAAAAAAATGATGTTCTAACAAAGCTCTCTAAGAAGAAACAAAATTTCTTCTTGTGAAACCTTGGGCTACAAGTATAGATGTGTCATTAGCAGTTTATTGCAAGCTATCCTCTGCAAGTTCTCCATCCTTATTCACAATTTGCAAGACAGTTGCAACTAAAGGAAATATGATAACCAAAAATTGATTTTTCTTCCTTCCCATAGCTTAGACAGAATTTCATTCAAGATAAGATCCAATGAAAAACATTAAAGCACATATAATCCAATGATGACAATTTATGCAAAAATGATGCTTTCTTTTCAAGTCTGCTTTCAACTGAGGCGCCAAACTAAAAATGTGAGAGATCATGGTTGTTGCAAGAGAATGTCAAACAAATACTATTAAAACCTACATCGATGATCACTACAAATGCGTCATTTACTTATTAAAAAATATAACCTATGAAAAAGTAAGGATAATCATCAATAGAGACATATATATGTACCTTCCAAGCTTTTGAGTCTTAGGAATAGTCGAGTATCTCCACATGCACAAGTTACCGAGGCATCAAGGTTAAACAACATTCTCAGATTTGAATGAAATATAGAAACTTTCATCAAGAGAAAGGATATAAGAAGAAATTCTCTTCACAAATTATCTTAAGCTCACAACTACATGAAGGGAATGCATGAATGCTTGCTTATCCTAATGCTTATACAAATGACATGGTTCATGCAAGAAATAAATTCGTTCTATAAAATCCGTAAGTCAAGGATAAGATTAACACCAAACATAATAGTAGTATGTTGCAGCTAGTTGACTCAAGCAATATGTAGTTGTACATATCATATTATACTTAACCAAAAAATCTTACTAGATATGTATCACCTTATAAAGCATCCGAAGGAACTTGAATAACTTTTAGTGATATCAATCACTTAAGCTTTACCATCACGTGTAATAGTTCCTTCTTCATTTATAGAGTATGTATAAAATTTGAAGCATCTTTAAGCATGTGCCTTGACCAGCCATTATGCAAATGTCATTTATCCCTTTTTATGGCGGGACTCAGAACCTGCAAAAAAAATTAATTTATTTTTGGTACCCAAATCTTTTTAGGCCCTTCATGGTTAGTATATTGTGTAATTCGAGATGCATGTAACTGCTTAGGTCTCCAAACATATTTTGATCTAACATAACCTTTGGCATAATTGCATGCAAACACTTTATGTCCAGAATTGCAACAATAGTGGCATGTTATTTGTGAAGAAGAGTGTTTACCTGCAGCTACCTTATTAGTTGACTTGGAACTTTCCTCAGTCAACTTGTTCAAAGTAGGACGTTTACCAGTAGATCCTTTTTCAGTCGGCTTATAGCTGTTAAGCCAAGGAGACGATTTCGATCAATCAAAGTAGTGGCTGGGGGATTTGTGCAAGTTGCTTATGTGTTTGCGAAGATCAAAATTTTCTTCTTGAAGTAAGTTGTTCTCCACCAGATATTCTTTAAGCTGAATATCCCAGTCTTTCTTTTCATTTCTCAACTTGTTATATTCTTCAAGTTGGATCTCCCAGTCTTTGTTCTCATGTGTCAACTTGTTATATTCTTCAAGTTGGATCTCCCAATTCTTCTTCTCCTTCCTCAACTTATTATATCTATTTAGAACTTTCTCAAGGTCATTGAGAACCAATTCGATATTATCCTGCAATTCATCATATTTATCGCAATACGTAATAGGAGTGGGACATACCTTGTTAACTTCTCCAATTGCCATGAAACATTAATTCTCCATTCTTTCGTGATTGTTGTCTTCTTCAGATTCATCCTTGTCCCTCCAAGATTTGTGATTCTTTTTCGTGAGATTACAATCCAGAATAGCATTAAAGCACACCTCGTCAGTTTCTCCTCTTTTCTTGAGACATATATTTGTCATTTCTTCTTGATCATCCTCGTCGCTCCAAGTTGAGATTCTATGATTTTTCTTCTTGAAGCTGGTATATTTTAATTTCATATGTCCAGGTTTACCACATTTGTAGCAGCATATGTTCTCTTGTTGTTGAACCTCATTCTTCGGATTATTCTGATGATTCTGGATGGATTGAGATTTTCTATTCTTCTTCTTTCTACTCTTCCTTTTTCTTGTCCTGGGTATCACGGCCAAGTCTTCTCGATCTTCACCATTTTCGGATTCTTCAAGAGTTGATGTGGATTCAATTTCCTTAAATTTTTTGGCATCCCCGTGGATATTTTCCAATCTGTCCAATATATCTTTAGCAGTCTCACAAGTGGATATTTTCTTATATTCTTCTTAACTAATCGCACAATAGAGCATGTTAATTGCTCTAGCATTTGTTTGCATAATATCCAACTGTTCTTTTATTTAGTCAAATATGGATGCCCTTTTTACAAGATTCTTTCCATCATTGTTGTTCGGAATAAGTCTTGGTTGATTCTGAATAACTAGCCAGGCTCGATAATCTATTGATTGAACGAAAACCTTCATTCTTTCTTTCCAATGGACATAATATTGACTATTGAAGTACGTTGCCCTTCTTGTTGAGTATCTTTCTTGAAGTACGGTTCCAATAATTTGATGACCTGACATGGACATTTTCTCACTTGTTGTTTAGCAAAAAATAAGATGTGAGACCAACTTTGATACCAATTGAAAGTACAAGAGGGGGAGGGTGAATTGTAGCTATTTTAAATTTCTAGTCGACTACTCTTCAGACCTAGTCGACTTATGCTGAGACAGCCTGCACAGAACTGTTAGTCCTTTCGATTTAAACAAGTGTTAATCACAATAAACAGTAAAGGAACAGAATATAATATGAGAGCGATAAAGTAAATGACATCAGGAATTTTTATACTGGTTCTGAACCAATGTGGTATCCTAATCCAGTCCTCTTAGGTTGCAAGAGTGTTGTCTTTCAGAGCTCTTTGTAAATTGAATTGAGTACAACCTTTGTGGTTTTCAGCGATCACCACCAACATTGAAAGGGTTGGTTTTCACTCTCTCACCAACAACGAACAAGAGTTGGTTTTCACTCGCTCACCAGCAACGACCCTTTGGTTTTCACTCGCTCACCAAAGAAATGAACAATGACACAACCTCTCGGACACACTGCCTTTCCAATGTTTTTCTGTCTCTCTTCTCTCTTTTGTGTACACAGTAAATCTACTAAAAGTGAATTACAATGCTTGTTAAGAGTAGATAAAGAACTTATAGTTGGGTAGACAATTGTATAGAAGGTTGCGTAGTTCTTCTTCTCAGTTGCTCTTCAGTATATACTGTTTCCTTCAATATGACCGTTGCTGACATTGCTCTATAAGGCAAATTTTGGATATCTTCTACCAATGCAAATTTTCCTTTTGAATTGGACAACTTGAATTTCTAAGCACAATGTCAATATCAATTCTTTCCTTGAATAGATCCATGATTAACAATTCTCTGCAGCATATAATCTTTATGAATATATACGTGAGAATATTCATGATGATTCAATCAAGATCCCCATGATTTACTTTTCCATGATTGTATTAATTACTCATTCTTGATTGATTCCAATTACCCAATTCCTTGGCCTCATGTTTCCATACGTCTAACTTCTCTTTCATTGGAGAATATGGATGATTCTTTCCATTTTGTGGTAATAATTGAATTTCCATAAGAATAGTACTTTCCATTGTATCCCGTAGCAAGTATTCTGTTGCCCAAATCTTTTTGAACCTAGAACATTTATTTGTGTCTTCCAATAAAATATTTCCCTTATGATAGATCTCAATATATCTTTGACTCCTTTCTTGATCTTGAAAAATAATCTCTTCCATAATATAGAATATACTATACCCATAATAAATTTTCTTTCCATAAAAAATATATTCCTCCTTGGCCTTATAGTATCCCTTCCATATAGTATCTTCCTTCCACAAAATAATAGATCTTCTCCATAATTTTAGCAATTTTTCTTTCAAGATATTGAAAAACTTTCCTTCCATAATTTTCGTAGATTCTTCTTCTGATATAGTAGTAATCCATTTAATATTTGAAATTTGAATTTCAAATATTGTTCCTTCTATGACGCTTGGAGTCTCTGAAAATAATCTTCCTTGATAAATTCTTCACATGATATTCTCTTTCCCATATTTTTTTGGATCTTTACCAGCATCTTCTATCTTGAATAAACCTGTGCAAAAATAAGATTACCAAAAGTAAATGTTCGTTGATTAATAATTATGTTGGTTTGTTATCATCAAAATTAATACGTGAAACTTTGAAGCTAACACATTGCATAACCCAAATGGCATCCGCGAGAACGAGAAAGTGTCATAGGGATAAGTGAAAGTGGTCTTCTCTTGGTCTTCAGGAGCAATAAGAATCTGCTTATATCCGGAGTATCTATCAAGGAAGAAATAAAAAGCACGTACGGCCAACCTATCCAACATTTGATCAAGAAATTGAAGAAGAAAATGGTCTTTCCGAGTAACTTTGTTGATCTTCCTATAATCCATGCACACTCTCCACCTGGTGACAGTTCTTGTGGGGATTAATTCATGTTTATCATTTGTTATCACAGTCATGCCCCATTTCTTTGGGATACATTGCACCGGCGAGGTCCACGAACTATCGAAAATGGGGTAAACAACCCCGACATCCAATCATTTGATGATATCGTTATTCACTACCTCTTGCATGGCCTCATTCATTCGTCTTTGACGTTCCCTGGAGGGTTTGGCATCCTCCTCCAAAATGATTTTATTCATGCAAAATACGAGGCTTATACCCCGAATATCTGCTAATGTCCAACCTATTTCTTTCTTCCTCCTTTGGAGCATAACAAGGGTAGAATCTACCTACACATTAGTTAAGCACGAGGAAAGAATAACATGTAAAGTGGAACAAAAGCCTAGAAACTCATACCTGAGGTGTGAAGGCGAAGGCTTTAACTCCAGGGTGGGAGGCTCCTCGATTGAGGGCTTTGTTGGTGGAGTCTTCCAGTTTTCAAGATCCAAGGAAAGTTTTCAGGGCTCAGAAGTATATGACCTAATTCCTTGCAAAGCATTGACACATTTTAAAAAGCCTACCTTCTCATCCTCATCATGATCAGCAACACATATTCCAAGGTATCTTCAACATTTATCACAACACTTGTGTCATCAACAATTACTTCAGTCACAAGATCCACGAACAAACACACTTCGTTGCTATTTGGCTGCCTCATTGATTTGAAGACATGAAACACCACTTTTTACTCTCCCACCCAGAAGGTGAGCTCACCAGCTTCCACGTCAACTAAGGCCTTTCCTGTAGCAAGGAAATGTCTCCCCAAGATAATTGGTACCTCGTAGTCAACCTCACAGTCAAGGATCACAAAATCTGCGGGAAGGATGAACTTGTCGACCCGAACTAACACATCATCAATTATCCCCCAATAAACTTTTCATTGTTCGATCCGCCATTTGAAACTTCATGGATGTGGGTCTTGGTTTCCTAATCCCCAACATTTTGAACACAGAATAAGGCATCAAGTTAATGCTTTCCCCCAAGACACATACAGCTTTGGCAAAATCGTCACTCCCAATAATGCACGGTATTGTGAAGGCACCAGGGTCTTCCAACTTTGGAGCCATGGAGTGCACAATAACACTCACTTGATGTTTTATTTTGAATGTTTCACAGTTCATTGATCTCTTCTTTGTTACCAAATCCTTCATGAACTTGGCATATCCCGAGATTTGTTTTAAGGCTTCAACCAACGACACATTTATGGATACACTTTTCATCATATCAATAAATTTCTTGAATTGATTCTCATTTTTTTGCTTTGCGAGTCTTTGAGGATATGGAGGAGGAGGCCTTGGCAAGGGTGCCTTGGCCTTATGTACAACCGGATCCGGTACGTCTATTACATTCTCCCTAGATGGGTTCACATCTTCTTGTGTCTCCTCCACACTTTAATCAATTTCTATCCTCACCTCTTCATTAGCTTGAACATCATTGCTTGGCATGTCATCTTCTTGAACCGACACATCCTCATCCACATTTCTTCTTTGGTTTGAGGTACTATCAACTCCACCTCTCCCACTTCTTGTTGTCACGGCCATTGCATGCCCCGTATTGTTCCCACCATCAGGTTCACCACTGTATCACTAGGTAGTCCTCCCTTAGGGCGAGTATTTAAAGCTTGAGAAATTTGGCCAAATTAAACCTCTAAATTGTGGATAGAGGTGTTGTGGGAGACTAATCGGAGTCGGCATTTTTCTCCATCATTTGTTTAAACATATTTTCAATCTATCACATTTCACTATTGGAAGAACTAGGACCTTGTGACGGATATGGAGGCGGGTTTTGTGGTTGTTGATACATCGGGGGCCTTTGAAAGGCCGACCCCTAATTTACTTGATTGCTATTATTCCATCCCCATTGATTATTGTTGCCTCTCTAATTGCTTTGATTTTTGCCACCCCAATTACCTTGATTATTTCTTCCCCAATTGCCTTGGTTACCTTGATTACCCCAATTGTTTTTATTATTGTTGTTCCCCCAATTGCCTTGGTTGTTATTGTTGCCACCACTCCAATTTCCTTGGTTTCCTTTTGATCTCCATTAATGTTGATTTAGAGCATTGCTTCTTTGACCTTGATAATTGTTAACATATTGAACCTCTTCATCTTACTCATCATATGAATCATCTTGATTATACCCACTATTACTTTGATCAAATTGTTCCGAATGGTTTTGTACTTGGTGACCTCGTTGTCGTCTCTTGTTCACCATCATGTTCACCCTTTCCATAGCATTCACCTATTTAGGCCCTTGAACCTGTTGAAGCTGAGCCTTGGCCAATTGGTTCATGGTGGTTGTCAACTCCGCAATAACTTGCCCATGATCATGTAACTCCTTGTGTAGGTGAATAACATTTGGGTAACCCTGAGGAACATTGGCTCTACTTTGCCACGCCGAAGAGGTATCCACCATCTCATCCAAGATCTCACAAGATTCATAATAAGGCGTGTTCATGATGTTACCCCGGTGAGTTGATTTACAACACACTGATTTGTTGTGTTGATTCCCCCTGTAGAAGGTCTGTTGGACCATGGCCTCGGTCATATCATTGTTTGGGTATTCTTTGACCATGGTACGATATTGTTCCCAAATCTCGTGCAATGGCTCATTGGGCTCTTGCTTGAATGCTAGAATCTCATCCCGTAATGTAGCCATATGCCTTGGAGAGAAGAATTTGGCAATGAACTTTTCGGCCAACTCATCCCAAGTATGGATGGAATGATTGGGTAATCTCTCTAACAAGTCCAATTCCTTTCCCCTTAGATAAAAGGGAAATAGCCTCAATTGCAGTGCATCCTCAGAAACATTTGGTTGCTTACTCCCCCAACAAGTATCGACGAACCCCTTGAGATGCTTGTAAGCATTTTGTCTTGGAGCTCCAGTGAACAAACCCCGTTGCTCAAGTAGTGTAAGCATCACATTGGTTATTTGGAATTTGTCCACCCTAATCCGGGGTGGAACTATTGCACTTGCATAGCCCTTATTCGACAACACCCGGTGCGCTGCTCTTGGGGGAGGTGGGGGAGGGTTTGGGATATTATCATGAGGCGGTCGGTCTCGCCTGTTTACTTGAGGTTCGAGATGAATCTCATCTCCTTGGTCATCATCTACCTCCTCCTCCACTAGCACATTTATGATGGGCTCGTTGTTGAGAGCCATTTCTTAGTATAAGCAATTCAAAACAAAAGTTAGTGACTCAGAAGGAAAGAAAGACTAAACACACAAAAACCTAGATATATAGCTAAATCCATTTAACTCCCTGGCAACGGCGCCAAAAATTGATCTCGACCAAATCCACATCACAATTAAGTAGCGAGGTGGTCGATGCAACAATAAACCCAACAAAGGTCGGGATCGAATCCACGGGGAGCTAGAATATGGGATTAGGTTTATATCTAGGTTCATTGTAAGTTTTGACTCAAATTACACTTCCACGATATTGGTTTGTGTTCTACTTCTATTTTGTTCTATTGGATGCAAGTATAAGACTAATGACAATATTTTTGGCTTTGAATTATTTTTCAAATGATAAAAGGATCTAGGGTCGTGACTTCTACCTAGGTGATTTCCTAATGGGTTCTAAACTTTAGGGAAAGTTTGCTTGATCGGGATCGTAATATAGCAATCACACCCGGGTACTCACTCTATACCTCTCGGTAGTTTGAGTGATTTTGCCCAATTTGGCTTTCTCAAGTCCAAATGGGTATTTGCACAATACAAATGATATTTGCTCAAGTCAGGTATTACTATATCTAGTTTCAACCCTTTAATTGGGGCTATCAATTTCTTGAGTTCACCCCAATTCCTTGTTAGTCAAGTTTTCCTAGACTTAGTCCCTCTTTCTCAAATAGAGACTAAGTCAATTAGGCATGAATCAATATTTGCAATCATTAATTCTCGAGTTCTATCAAGAACTAGGATAAATATCACTAACACAATCACAAACAAGCCCTAACTTAAACACTCATCAAATACCCACACTAGGGTTGGGTCACAATCCTAGCTAAAAATTTAGCTACTCATGAAAAATATAGAAAGTAAAGAAGAAATAAAGATAGAATCCATAATATTTGATTATGGGATGAAAATCTAGTGTTTGGAGACAAATCTAGTACAAATTTACTAAAATCAGTAAAGAAAAACAGAACAGGTGCTCTTGCAAAAACAAACTTAACCTAAAAATGACAAAAAGTCCTATTTATACTAAGCTGAAAATATCTGACAAAAATTCTCCCCAGGAGGTTGTGCGGCCGCATAATTTCGAGTGCAACCGCACACATGGCTTGAACTGGGATATGGACTTTAATCTGCGGACCGCACAAAAGTGAGTGCGGTTGCACCTTTGGCTTCTGCGGCCGCACAAAAATCATGTGGACCGCATGTATTCATTTGGTATTCTCTGAATCACTTTTTATGTGGTCCGCGTAGTAGTGATTGCAGCCGCCCACTGTCTTCTGCGGCCGCACAAAATTCCTGCGGCCGCACAGCTTCAACTCGAGGTTTTCTGAATCTACTCCTCTGCGGTCCGCATAATAGTTAGTGCGGCCGCACAACACTTATGCGGTCCGCACATCTTTACTTACTCAAAACTTCCAAGTCTTTGAACCTCTCTTCTACAGCCGCACTGGAATTATGCGGTCCACACACTATGAAGCTGAATTTGACAGGGTCCCTTCATTTTTTGCGGCCGCACACAGAATTGTGCAATCCGCCTCTAAGCACTTTTGCCCTATTTTTGTTCTTGTCCAATTTTGACTCTTTTTTGAGTTGGTTTTCACTTTTTTGGCTCGTTTCCCAATATTCCTGCAATAAAGCTCATTTAATTAGTTCTCGGGATACCTTTAGGTATTTTCGAGCTAAAACTCAAGTAAAAGAGGGAAAATAAGCGGTCAAAATCTCTACTTATCAAGTGATATCATAACATCAATATAACCACTACGGCGTAAAGTCCGATCCTATATTTGTCACTCACAATCAGCTCTCGGCCTCACTCAGTCATCAATCTCTCTAGTCTCACTCATGGGCCTAAAACATCAAGAACCTAGCCCAACACAGTAATATGATGAATCAATGGATAACAATTGAGACTGGTATATGACATGAGATGCATATATATGACTGAGTACGAAATATCAGTAAAAGCAGTAGACTGACAGCAAGAAACGGCCACTATGGGTCTCAATAGTACCAGCATAAAGCCTAAACATGATATTTATCATGATTAACAGCTCAATTACTTATCACATGATAAAAACACGAATATCAGCAAGATATTATGACTAAACGGTGCCATGGAATCAACCAAGTCACAATTCTCACGGTGCACGCCCGCACGCACGTCACTTGGCATGTGTGTCACCTCAATACCAACCATATAATACATATGTCGGGGTTTTAAACCCTCAGAACCAAGTTTGAAAGCATTACTTACCTTAACCGCGCAAAATCCTACTCCGAAATGACCTTGCCTCTCAAATCGGTCTCCAAATGCCCCGAATCTAGCTACAAGCAGTACGAGGTAATCAATATAGGCTAAAGGAATCAATTCCACAAGGAAAACATGAAATTCTACCCAAAAATCTGAAATCGGCCCGAACCCGGCCCCCTAGCCCACGTCTCGAAGTCAGACGAAAGTCACAAAACCCGAAATTTCATTCATCCACGAGCCTAACCATACCAAATTTACTGAAATCCGATAACAATAACCCATTCAAAACCTCAAAATTCTAACACAAGAGTTCTTCCTCTTTTTTCCCAATTTCTTACCCCAAATCACAAATTAGATGATAAAATTAAATATGGAACCATGGAATTTAACCAAAATCAAGTAAGATCACTTACCCTAATCAACACCACAAAAATCCCTTCAATAATCACTCAAATCCGTGGTCTCTAGCTCAAAAATATGAAAAATGGGTTCAAACCCTCGTTTTTGAAATTAATACTGTCTGCCCAGATTTTCTTCTTCGCGAACACGACCATACTCTCACGTTCGCGTAGACCAACTCAGACTACCTCCCAATTTATCTCTTCAGGAACGCGATCAATGCTTCACGAACGCGAATCTTTACAAGCTCAACTCATCACAAACGCGTCCCATACCACGCGAACGCGTAGACCAAAGACATGGGGTCCCCATCTGCCCCTTCTCTTCAGGAATGCGACATCACTACCACATTCGCGATGCACATGCATACCACACCTTCGCGTTCGTGTCCTTTTCCTCACGAACGCAAAGAACAAAATCTCCCCAGCTCACATTAATCCTTTGCGAACGCGAGGCTCCTCTCGCGAACGCGTAAGAGGAAACCAGAAAAATACACCAGCTGATATCAACCATCAACCAAGGTCCAAAAATGATCTGTTAACCACACGAAACTCACCCGAGGCCCTCGGGACCTCAACCAAACATACCATAAAGTCCAAAAATACCATACAAACTTAGTCAAATCCTCAAACCACCTCAAATAACATCAAAAACACGAATTACACACGGATTCAAGCCTAATGAACTTTGAAATTTTCGAATTCTACAAACGATACTGAAACCTATCAAATCACGTCTGATTAACCTCAAATTTTGCCACAAGTCATAAATGACACCATGAACCTACTCCAACTTTCAAAAATCCAATCCGACCCCGACATCAAAAATTTCCACTGCCAGCCCAAATCGTCAAAATTCCAACTTTCGTCAATTCAAGCCTAATTCTACTACGGGCCTCCAAATCATATTCCGGACGCGCTCCTAGGTCCAAAATCACATAACGGAGCTAACAAAACAATGAAAATTCAAATACGAGGTCGTTTACATATAAGTCGATATCTGGTCGACTTTTTCAACTTAAGTTTTCAGTTAAGAGATGAAGTGTCTCAATTCACTCTGAAATCACTCCGGACCCGAATCAACTACCCCAGTAAGTTATAATGCAGATGTAGAACACAAGAAAAAAGCAAAAAATGAGGGAACATGACTATAACTCTCGAAACGACTGACCGGGTCGCTATACCGCCGAACAACAATGAGAGGAGACCGGTCGAGGTCGAGTGATCCTCAGGGTTTAAGGCTCCTTTTACTACTGCGACTGCAGAATGAGAAACTGCAACAATTGCCTGACCAAAGTCTTACCCTTTCTTTCCCTTTTGACAACCACTTGTCCTGATCGAAAAGAAAGAAAGAGAATGGTGGCTCCTTTGGGGGGGGGGGGGGGGGGGGGGGGGGGGGGGGGGGGCATCGTCGGAGAAAAATATTCTTAATTGTTGGTACCAAAAATAAAGCAACTGATTCGAGCGAAATACCTGTAGCGAGTAAAGAACGATTTCACAAAGTTTATAATAAAATTGTACGAGTTGTGACACACCAACCACACCCCTTTTCTTTTTTCGATCATAAATTAATTGAAACTTTAGCATGAGCTCATGAACGCAAATGAGAAAAGGAATATATTATGGTTCTCTATTTATTTTTGGTTTATCTCATTTCTTGAGTTCATGAATTTTTAGTCAATAATTATGAATAAAATCTATAATCTATATATATAATATATTAAAATCACCAAGGCCTTTAGCGAAATATCGTTTATCTTTTTTACCCTTTAAAATAAGTTTTTACACAGGACAAAATAGCTATTTTAATTATTTCCCTAATATTTAGAAATAGTCATTTAATTATTGTGCTAATATTTAGAATTTCGAAATCAACTATATTTTGTGGACCAAAACGTTCCTTATTTGAATTGTGTGTAATATAACAGATTTGAAAAGGAAAAGTAATTTACAATTTTTAAAAAGAAAAGGAAGAGAAGATTAGTCTTTGAATGCTTTTACTTCGTGCATTGACTTCCGTTTGTTCAATTTCAACATTAAAAGTAAAATACAAAATAAATGTCTTAGATTCACACAAATTAAGTAATTGTATTGCCATCTTCCTTTGTTTTTCTCTAAATTAATATCTTACAACTAAATTTTCATCACAATTACAAAGATTAATATTACAATACATAACAATTCATAGGAACAATATTGTTGTAATATATTAATGTTAATTTAAACTATGTTAGAACTTTTAATATTTTAAAATTTTAAAATCAATTGGAATAACATATATCAATTTGTTACAAAAAAATAATAATGCATATTACTTTTAATATTAACTACTTATTTCTCTAATAGCTATAATTTATAATGTAAAGAATTAACAAACCTGCATACTAAGGCAAAAATTAAACAGTTAGACTTTCGTATTAAGACGTCGATTGTAAAATAAGAGAGATAGTATTTTTACTTTGATCTATTTAATCAATGTAAATTCCTAATTTTGCAGAGCTTTTAATTTTGAACTATATCTCTATGATTTATTGTTTTAGAATATTGAGTCAAACATATTTTAATTTTAGACTTATTCATCATTTTCATGAACTTATTTTTAATTTTTTCATATCTCAAATACATTATTTAAAATTATTTTAATTTTATAATTTTGTACTCATTGTGTTAGGTTTAAGCCTCAAGAACTTACAATTTTACTTTAATTTTTATTTTATAATTGAAACATATAATTTAGTAATGTATGTAATTTTTAAAATTATATTGTCATTAAGATGAGGTTCACGCGTGAAGCGTGTACTCTAAATCTAATTAAATTAAATTAAGAAATAGCCAACACCTATCCGTCACCCAGAGTATTTTGTACATATTGGACAAACCCCCAAATTCGCCTACTGGGTTGGACAAACAATTACTGGACTCAGATTGTGGATTCACAACTATTCTTGGTGTTTTGCATAACTAGGTAAAGGTCCCTTGAACAAATGAGGTTCGTATGAAGTGAAAAAAGTTACAGAAATATGACACTTTTTGGGGTAGACTTTAACTTCAAGGTAAAAAATTAAAAGCATTAATGAGATAAGCGAGTGACAATACTTGCAAACTTGAAATTCTGGCCGCGAGGCAATTCAAGGCAGAAATTCAAAACTATCCACTTTGAGGGTTATTTATGCACTTACCTGATAAATTAACATTTTGGGCTTGTGCCTGCCGCTGGACCTTGGGTTGAATTTCGGGCTTATATGTGGTTTTGAAATTTTGATCAAAATTCTATTTTGAAAGTTGCTTCACAAATATAGTCAAGGGAGCTTTACGCGAATAATCAGCCGGATACATTATTTACTTTCTTAACGTATACTGGGGGTTATATTATAAATATTTTTTTTTACATATTACTCATGAATTATACTTATATTATTATTCATTGGTTATTTTTAATTTAAGTGCCTGGATGACGGCTATTTAAGTTAATTCTTTTATAATTAATTATAATATATGAAGCATATTTCAAGCTTGCTATGGGAGAATAGGAGGTATATAAACATTTTGATAGTAATGATGATTTTTTTTGAACTAAAGGATAAGAAATATGAGGTGCGAAAAGAAATGCAAGCAGAGGATCATGAGTCTCACACCATACATAAGCCTATTTAATGCCAGCCATTACTTGATTTGCGCCTTTTCCTGCATGCACTATACTATATTAGCAGCATCTCTGCATAGATAACAACAAATAATATATAATTGTAATTTCATCACTATATTAAAAATAGCTGTCCCGTTTTATTTTGTTTGTTATAGCCAACAACTCTCATTTGTTGCACAAATAATTAAAAAACTGCTTCTAATGACGACATTCAATTTGTTTTCTTCATAATAACGCCCCTCCAAACCCAGACACCGTCAATACTTATGTTACACACCGTTTTTGAAATCCCTATTTCTTTATTTCCTTCTCCAAAACCTTTGTCTCCCCCCTTTCTTCTTCATTTTTCTATTCCTTGTATTTTTTACAGAGACATTCTTGTGGATAAATGGATAATAATTAAAATATCCTGTACCAAAATACCATGTATAAGCTATAGTCAAGTCAAAGCACTGTCTATTGTGGGGTGCTTGAAGTTGGGAAGACACATAGACGGTAGACATGAAGTTGCAGTCATCCACCACAACATGATAATCTTAACAATATGGAATCTAATTCTATATTCTGAAGATTCTTTGTATCGTAATTTTTCTCATTATTAAATTAGTCAAGTCATTCTGAAATAAAGCCCACTTAGCTATATTAAATTCAATGTTTATATGCATCTTAATTAAACAATTTTTTTTTTGTCACATAAAATAGACAAACACCCTAATAAAAGCTTGTGCTCAGTGCTCACCACCGAACACAAATGGGGCAGTTTTTGGCCATCAAGTTGGTATGTAAGACAAAACAAGAACAATATACATTGAGGATTTTCCGGGCTGAGTTTGCAAGAAATTTGTAGGAAATGGTTTGCATAGGTGCAACGTCTCAAAGTACACTGTGGCTGACGAATTTGGGCCCCTAAAATGGGCCAATTGGGCCTGTGAATGAGGCCCGACAAGAAAGCAGGACAGATGTAAACCTCACGTGTGGGTGGGGTTTCAGAATGAAGACTGGGGAAAGTGTTGCTAGGATTAGTCAAATTCAACAATCTGTTTTTCTATTTGCATTTACGGGGGAGATAGAAGAGTGGGTGGGAGGGCCACACGTGCTGATGTCCAGTGTCTTGTCAACGGCAGACACGTGTGAGGGTGACTTCCATATAAGAGTGAGTGAGGCTCCGACAAACACGTTTTTGTATAAATATCCGTTATTATAAGTTTTCTTGTCCGTCTAATTCAAATTCGTGTCAAGTAAATCTGCTAAGAGAAAATAAATCTACTAGGCCCTTTTTCTTTAAGATTAAAATGTCTGAACGTGAATACACATCTAAATATTAAGATGTGTATTAAGATTAAAATATTTGAATTTGAATACACGTCTGAATATCAAGATATGTATTAGTCCCTCCGATCCAAAATAAGTAATTTTTAGATGTTTTCACACAAACTAAGAAATTCACCTTTTAACATTAATTAGCAATGAAATTGATCATATTAACCTTTATTATCTCACAAACACTCCTAACACGTATTTCTACACTATTTACTCCAAGGCTAATCTAGGAAAAAAATAATTAATCCATTTTTTGAAATCTAGAAAAATTACTTATTTTGCCAAAAAATCACTTATTTTGGGCCGGAGGGAATAAAATTAAGACATTTGAATCTGAATACACATCAGAATATCAAGATGTGTATTAAGATTTGAATAATAAATGATGAAGACTGTTTGATTTTGACATTTGAATGTATAAAATTTACGTTTATTTGAAAATTAATAAACATAAAATTCAAATAAAATACTAATTGATCTAATTAATTAGTAGTACTTGGTAGTGCTTGTGAATGCCGACTCAAAGTGGTGGTTGGCGGTAGATTTGGTGGTTGGTGGTAGTTTAGGATAGTAGCTAGTGGTGATGGGTAATGGTAGCTACTATGATTGAGGATGATTGTGGTGGGCGATGATAGTTAATAATGGCAGGTGGTGGTAGTTGTAGTTGTGATTGAGGGTGATGGTGGTGGATGGTGGTAGTTTATAATGATGGGCAATGCCATGTATGGTTGTTGATAGTGATGTGGAGGTTAGTTGTGGTAGTTGAGGTGGATGAGTGTTGGTTGTAGTTGAGAATGATGATGGTGGGAATAATGGGGATGATGGGTGGTGGTAGTCGACAATGGTGGCGGCTATGATTGAGGATTATTGTGGTGATGGTGGCATGGTTGTATTTGATAATGGTAGGTGGTGGCAGCAGTTAATAATGAATATGAATGATAGAATCTTAATGAAATTAAGTCTATGTTATAGATTTTAATGATACAGACCTATTCAGAACCATTAAGTGGTTGTGAAGGTAAAAAATAAATATACTTAACGATTAAGATCTAAATAATTAAGATTTAAACTTTAAAATAAACACACTTAATATTTGAAATCTGAATGATCAAGATTCAGATCTGCATCAAGTGTAAACAAATGAGGCCTAAGAGAGTAACACATTTATATTGAAATATATGTTTTACTCTCAAAGTTAAAGTTCGAATAGCATATTAAAAACATAATAAATCAAACCTTCATATACAGGCAAACAACACAACACAAAGATCCCAAGTCTTTTTTGTGAAAAGCCGGTGTGCCGTCGCTCTTCCAACTTTAGTACATGGCACCCATAATGTGACATTTCACGTGAAAAACTAGAATTGTGTTATCTTGTATTGCCAACCTTCTAATTAGCTAACTTAGGCCATCATTAATTAAGACTTAATTATTTAGTAACGGTGCTATTCTTTGTGCTTCATGGAAGTTCGGTTATTTAATGTCCCACCTTTACTTCATTGCTTATGTACTATTGCTGTTTTTCTTAAATTTTAAAAAAGGCCAAATCGGACTTTGACTTCTTGTTTGAAACTCATTGAAAGGTATGCGTCGAAAACGTTTTCTATTTGTTACTATGACTCAAATAATGATGCCATAAAGATTTTAACTTCAATTAAATTTTACCTTAGAATGTAATTAAATCGACCTTAGAACTAAAAAAAGTTCTTAAAAATTATGTTACCTTCTGGTGATTTTAACTTACTGCTCATGTGTAGCTACCAAACTTAAGGATTAGTGATTTTAGCTTTTCTATTACCTATGTTTCCACTTTTTATTTTTAAATAGTTTTATTAAAAATAATAAGGTAGAGTGTAACTTAAAAAGTTAGTGTGACAATGAAGTGTTTGCTCAGAAATTGCTAACTAGTAAAAAATATCGTTTAAGAGGGGTGTCATTAGATGAAAGGGAAACTAAATTTTGCTAAACTAGAGGAGTTGTAAGCAATTGAGTTTTTTCTTTTCTTGAGAGAATTACAGCGACAGCTATTTTCTACTGCCTGATTTTTGTTGTGGATCACGAGTAGGCGTGTTCATAAAAATCCGAAAAATCAAATCAAACTGATAACCGAATCAAATCGATCAAAAAAATCGATATATTTTAGGTTTGGTTTGGTTTTGGTTTTGAATTTTAAAAACCGATCAAATTTGGTTTGATTTTGATTTTAATCAAAAAATAACCAAAAAAATCGAACCAAACCGACTACAAAAGTAGCTGTTTAAATTTATAATTACACCTATATATATGTATATTTTTATATAAAGTTTCTAAAGTTTTATGGTACATATTAGTCATTTATATTTTTAGTCTAGTTCTTTGCTATTATAATAATCTAATTCTTTGCCTTTACATTCTAGTTTAATTGGCTGTTTCCTTTTGACAAGTACAAGAATTTATTTTATGTTAAAAATAATCGATTTTTAATTGAGTACTTAAATTATTCATCACTATTTGATTCAATTATCATCGATATATCTTGATAAATGATAGATTTCTCAAAGAGCAATTGATTTGATAGTGTTACGTTGAAAATGTGATCGCCGGAATATGTGTTTGGTAGTGTATGTCTCATATTCAAGAAAAAACCCGATAAATAACCGAAAAAACTGAAAAATCGACAAAAATCAAATTGATAAAAAACCGACTTAATTGGTTTGGTTTGGTTCCAATATTTGAAAAACCGACTTACTTAGTTTGATTTCTTTTTAGAAAAAAACTGACCCAAACTAAATCATGAACACCCCTATTCATGTGTTTCTAGTTGTGATAAGTGAAATGTACCAATTCAGTTATTTGGGTTGGATCCAAAAGGGGAACAGATTCTGGAATAGGGAAAGATTATGAACACTGTCAATGTTGAAATTCTTTCTTCATTAAATAGGTATTGATGGGAGTAATATTCCAAATCATGGAGCCAACTAATTGTCAACTTCAAATTAATGTGCAGTATATCCTATACCTATTCACACATATATATTACTCCATTTAGGATCTTTCAGATTCTTACATAAAGATACATCAGATTTTTACCAATTATCGATTTTCTACAATTCTGATTTCATCATGTGCCCATTTTCTGTTCTACTCAGTCTTGTGGATATTTGCGGTAAAATTCATTCGCACTTTTATTTCTTCGATTATCTTCGTCCCCATTTTTTCTTTACTTAGAAAATAAAGAATGAGAGAATAAACTCAACCAACCAAAATGATTTGCTAATGTAATTCATTTTACTTGCGGGAATAATCTTTTCTATTTTCTTTAAAAAAATGTGTATACTTGAAAATAATTATACGAGTACTAAATTTGGGATTGAAAGTAAAGTTTTAAATGTCTCACATGTAAATCAACTAAAAACCAAATTGTGACGATAGACCAATAACTCTTCGAAAATCTTACATATGCTAGAAGACCACTGAGTTGGAGCGCGTAATATCCTGATAATTTTTTTTCTATCAGACATTATTATTCTACGATTTGTCCCTAAATAACCCATTGAAGTATCTCGGTTGAAAGCGTGTTTTCTTTCTCATTTCCCGACATAGTGTAGAAAATATAGATTATCCTAATCTTGAATTAATATTTCACTATATTCAGAAAGAGTTACACAGAGAATACAAAATTATTGTCCTCATAATTAAACTTTTTAAGTGAAGTGGGTGCAGACAAAAGTACAATCAAACCTATTTATAACATCCTGGTTTGTTCCAGATATTTTTAAATGTTATAGCGAATTACTGTTACAGAAAACATATATTATAACAGAACATAAAATTTGATTCCATAAAAACTTAACTTTTATAGTGAAGGGTTATTATATAAAGATACAGTTATAAAGAGGTATAACGGTATATAAATTAGGGTATCGGATGATGATGCAGTATATATAATATAAATTAAAGAAAAAAAAGGAAGAAGATTGGATATGGTTATGGAAGGTGAATGATGCATTCGGCGTCACAGTCATTGTGTAGCCTAATGTCTCTCAAAGCAAGGCTACATTTCAACGTCACCCTTTAAAATCAACTTCATCCACTCTCATTTTCGCAATTATTGTTGGATGATGATCATAGCAATTGCCATAAAAGAACCCTTACGTTACCCTGCCTTAAGTTAATATCATGCCTCACAGCCTCAGTTGTTTAAATAAACCATAAATACATTACTATTAGGAGATAACTATAAGTAGAAATGTTAACTACGAAATTTTATTGTCTACACAGATCAAACTCATTTCTATCTTTCTGTCATTTGCAATCATAAAAAGAAGAAGAAAAGAAATAAAAACAAAACAAATCAGTTTGGAAGAAAAAAAATTGAAAATTTGTGTGACTGAGTTAGCAATACTACCCTCAAAGAATTTGTTTTCCATAAATTCTAGCTAAAGGAGTTTGTTATTGAAGATATAATTAAATAAATAAAAACACTTTCTTTAATGGTTTAAATTTTTAGATGAGATAATTATAAATTTTAATATTATATTAGAGCATGCAGAGGTTCTAGATTCAAGTCTCGCCACATAGATTTTCATGTGCCTGGCTTATAAAAAAGAAACAATCACGCACCTATAATTCTAGACTTTTATATTAACCGATACTGATTATTAACTTGCGAAATGCATATTATTAGTCTCAAAAGTACTTGCTTAATGCTTGACGAAGTCTCCTCAACTTTTAAGATATTTTTTCTGAGAAAGTTGTTTACACTGATGTCTTAAAGTATTTTGTACTATAATCTACAATCTCTACGTTTTATTTACTCTATTAATATTCTAAGCTAATAGTTTACAATTTTGTTAAGCTCAAATAATCAGGACAAAGTCCACTAATATGCATTAAAGTAGTTGATCACTTTTCTTTGTTCCCCATTTTATGCCCTACATGTGGCTTTTACAATTACAAACATTTGATATCTCCTCTGTATGATAGTTGGATTAGCACAAGATTAACGCATTATGTTGTATTTGAACTCGTTTAGAAAGACAGTACATTGATAATTCCTTCAGTTAACATTTCTTTGACTCCTAGAAATTAGGATTAATTAATTACTGCTAAAACTATGATTGTTACTATAATTGAGATGTATTTGACTCCTAAAACTTGGTACATCCTATTTGGACCCTTTAATTTGTAAATGTTAATGTTATATAGGATAATCTTTTTGATTCATAAGAAGACTTTGATTTTATAATTTGTAGGAAAAATACAATTAATTGAGCAGTAGGAGGGAATTAGGAAGCAAAATCAGTTCGTGACATGGACGTGGATTCGTGATGTCCATGTGGTGGGGTCCATACATATTGAGCTCTCGACATCTCAGGGAGGGGAGGACAAGGATGCAATTTGCATATGTCAACGACACGTGGCGACGTTATAGAGATGGTCCTCACGTAGAAACCGCCCTGGTTTTTCTGATTTATTTAATCCCCGGATTTTACGCTTTCCGTGCAATCGTGATTTCATGGAAGACTATTCTTACATTATTTTCTCATCTTTTTTCTTACTAACCTTTTCTTTTTTGGGACAAATAGCTTCTGCTATTGTCATGGTAAATTAAAGATATATTCTTTCTCATATATTGGCTACATTTATCGCTATTCTTTACCCTTTTGGAGGAGAAGTTTAATCTATTCGGAACAAAATTCGTTTTGTTTTCCAAATAGTCTCCGCGGAATATGACGCGTTGGTTAGTTTATTCTACCCTATGGAAAATGAAGCAAATACGTCTATTTGACCAATAGGTGTAACTTTCGGTTAAACTTTTAAGTTTATGTAATAATTAGTTAAATCTAGTTAAGAATAATAACTTTAGATGCTAATTTCGAAAACGTGTAGGAGATAGGAACAGATCCCGTAATGATTAATGACAATAAGTGCAAATACTCTTAGAGCATGAACATTAATGGAGATATAACTGAAAATAAATGACATTTAAGTACATAAGGAGAATGATTCACAATAATGGATGAATTAGACGAATATTTCTCCTGACAATGATGAGTGACAGAAAGGTCCAAGATTCGTATGAACAATCCTCGGATCTGGTGGAAATGTGAGGAATAATATGAGAAAGAATCTTTATAAAAATGTGATCTTTGTATTTTTGCAAGAGAGAGAATCTTATTCCCAAAAGTGTTTTTATCAAATGAATATTACATGCCTTTCTTCCTTTTTCTTTTTCCCTTATATATTCAACACATATATCTAGTAAACCCTAAATGTATGGAATATTCACTTGAATATTCTCTCTAATATCTTATTCTGAAAACAACCGTTATTGTCCTTTACGCAGTGCTTGACACCTAGGCCACGAATTTTGCTGCCTTCTGGTCGACCTCGACGAACTCTTTCCTTAATGTCATATTAGACCAAATACCCTTAGGGCGGATTTTGGCCCATACAGTTAGTCCCTCCGCTTATTGAGGCCGAGCCTAGACGACCTTAATGAGCGGACTCTGTTTATCGTGGTTGACAAAATTGGGCGAGCAAGTCGGATAATGACGCTTCAGACGAGGTAGAAACACGACTTTTCGTGAGCCGCAACCTTTGGGGCCGCATTGTTTCAGAATGATGTCATGACATCATGCGTCATTATGACACGTTTTCCTGATGCTTTGCATCGTTTCCCGTGCCTCTACCGTTTTGATACCTGCGCTGGGTAATGATGGCCTGATTTCTCGGTCTTGATGCTTGAACTCTTATAAATAAGGACCTGAGCCATTTGTGTTTTTTTTTCATACTCTTAATATCGAATCCATGTGTCTGCTTCTTCATTTTCCATATTGAACCCTTATACTTCGACATTGCGTATCCACTCCCCTGATTCCAGTGATTTCAGTTGCTTCCAACCCTTGTGTTCTTAAAACATCTTCTCTCAAGAATATGGTTAACGCACCCTCTGGTTCCGGCATGGCGACTAACCCAACCCCTTTGGCGGTGCGCATGCCTCCTCATGGAGAAGGTGTTTCTATTGCCCTTAAAGACGAGAAGTTTCCTAAGGTGGAGGAAATAATCCCTCGTAGTGAAAAGGCTAGATCCGACTTTTTGATGTTTCCTGAAGACGTTCTTGAGGCCTCGAAGTCAATGATGAACGAGGTCAATCTCGTTGAGCTTAGGTCAAGGTTCAAAATTCCTACTCATATCGATCTCATTCGAGCAGGGCGCGATGTGGTACGAATACACCGCCCCGGATATTGCGCGTTCTATGCGCATCCGTTCTATGTCGGCTATTCCTTTCGTCTTCTCCCATTAGCAGAGGAATTTTGCCGCTACTACGGCGTATGCGCGACCCAACCCTCCCTTACATCTACAAGCCTATGCGTATGTTGAGGAGATATGCGGAGTTGGCTGGCCTTGGAGTCTCACTTCACTACCTGATGCATCCCTTCGCCCCTAGTTTCTATTGGGGACAATGTTGCACCTCCGCCACCGAGGAAGTAAAAGTCTGGTGGTGAAAATGGACGATAAGGCAAATCGCCAGTTCTGGCTCAACTACATCTGCGTCAAGATCAAGGACGTGGTGGTCAACGCAATCAGATTCCTCGAGGCTTGGAATTATGCCCTTAAGCATCTTTTTGCCAAGCATTTGTTTTGCCTGTTTTAGTCGTAATCTGACATTCCGTCCCTTCTTCGTGCAGCTGAGAGTTCGCCCCTCCTTTGGTCGGGGACATTTATGACTGGGTCAGCCAGGGATTCATGAATGATCGACCTTTATCAAGAAATTTGGGCCTGCGCCTTCCGTGACCAGTGAGTTCGTTTATATGTATTTATTTATACATATATAATTATTATTTTTATCTATACCGTTTTTACCTCATGGTCGCCTTCTCGTTATGATTTTGTACATGAAGTGACAATTTTCTAATTTTTTCTTTTTCAGTCCGAGGACTTGAGAAGGTCGAGGGCTCCTACTCCGGCATTTCGTAAGGGGAATGCTGCTTCTGCTCCTTCTGCTGTGGTGAGGTTTGCTCGGTTATTGACTACACCTGCAGCAGGACTCTCATATTCCCCTTTATATCATCTAATAGACGAGGACGTTGAGGAGGAATCATTATCGAATGGTGATAACTTGGTTCCCCATAAGAGACGATCTGTGGATGTTGGCGAAGGAGCTGTCCGAGTGGTGAGTTCAGCGATGGGTCATCCGAGAAACGACGACCATAGAACTTGAAGATGATGCCGAATTACTGCCCACGATTCCGCCGTAACCGGGAGCCGAGGAGGATACATTTCTCCCCGAGACCATGATGGATTTTGAAGAGCCATCAGCCTTGCTACCAGCCTAGGATCCTTCTTCCAGGATCGACACAAAAGGAAAAAGCGTAGCCGAAGAAGTTTACGCGATGGGCTCCAATATGGATGCCGAGGAAGTGTGGATGATGGGGGAAGGACTTACCCGACTGGAGGTGAGATTGGATGGGACCACGCAGACTATTGCGATCCCCTTGGACCGGTATTTGCTGGTTGACACGGAGGACATTGTCCCTTCTCTTCGTTCCCTCTCCCCAGGAGCATAGCCTGCCTCGCTCTTACACTAAGCTTTTCAATCTCTCTCCATTTTTTATGTCGATTTCAATTTCATACTTACACTTCATTTTTTTGTCTTTATTTAAGATCGTGAATGTGGAGATCGAGAGTGCCCGACGAGAGAGGCATAAGGCTATTTTCCAGAAGATGGAGCGAAAATACTGTGATAAGCATCGCGGATCTGTAGGAGATTCGATGGGAGCGACAATTTCCAGGCTCTTCGAGGCGAACTGAAGGAGAAAGATGATGAGTTGGTGAAGGTCATCGAATAATGCAGCGTTCTCGAGGGGGCATTGAGGGGCAAAGAAGAAGAACTTGAGGTGAGCAAGGGGATCGATGCCCAACACGCCGATCTTTAAGCCCAAGTGGTTTCGTTGCACGCCGAGCTCGAGGAATGTAAACTTAAAGCAGACGCTCTGAGTGGTAAGGTCACTGAGAAGGCAGCTGGTTTAGAGAATGTGGAGTTGGCCCAGTTGTCGGCTGCGACAAAAGTAGAAGTTTTTGAATCGTGATCTGTATTCTTTGTTCTGAGCGGGAGAGTGCTCTGGAAACGACCAGGCTCAGAGAGAAGCGACTTGATGAGCAGATAGGGGAGATGGAAAAAGAGGCTTCGAGCCTTAGTGATCGAGTTTCTTCTATCGAGGCCGAGAAGGCACAGTTGTTGGCTCAACCGTCCTCTTCCCGTACTTCTGCTTTTCCTGATGTTCCGCGGGATTTGTACGAGGAATGCAATCACACCGAGCCCAGCTGGTTATATTCAGGGATCTACTGGGGCGGGGGTTATTTCAGAAGCTGACTTCAAGGATGCTCGTGCTAAGGCACGTAAATCTCAGTTTTCTTGTGGCTATGATCCCGCTACACCGGAAGCTGGTGATGACAAGGATGATGTGAGCGTGGATCAGATTGAACAGGACGCCTGGTACGAGGATGAGTATCCCGCGGGCGATGGCGATGGCGATGGCGAAGAGGCAGGTGGAGATTTCTGGGCAATCAAGATGGTGGTGCTATTTGGCCAGGTGGTGGTTAGTTGTTCTTTTCTTATTTGTTTTGCCGCAAACGTGTGTATTTTTTATAGGCGTGTATTCGAGCCTTTATAAAAAATATCCTATGTATGAAATGTTAGTTTTATTATTCGTACGTGATCTTTTTCTTTGTTCGGGTTTGTACATTTTTTTGATTTTGTTGCTTGGTTGCTTTTGTCATAATAAATTTGTTCGAGTAGGATGAACGAGGTTTAAATGAAGACTAGGTTTGACTATGGACGAGGGCCAGTAGGTGTTGGTTCGAACGAGGTCGAACACATCGCATATTTATTTATGGCCGAGGGCCGATTAGGTGTTCATCCAAACGTGATAGAATATAACCTTTATTTAGTTAAGGCCGTGGGCCGAGTTGGTGTTAATTCGAACGAGGTCGAATGTAACCTTTATCTAGTTAAGGCCGTGGGAAAATTAGGTGTTAATTCGAATGAAATCGAATGTAACCCTTATTTAGTTAAGGCCGTGGGCCTATTAGGTGTTAATTCGAACGAGGTCGAATGTATCCTTCATTTAGTTAAGGCCGTGGGATGAGTAGGTGTTAATTCGAACGAGATCGAATGTAACCTTTATTTACTTAAGGTCGTAGGCCGATTAGGTGTTAATTCAAACGTGGTCGAATGTAACCTTCATTTAGTTAAGGCCATGGGCCGAGTAGATGTTAATTCAAACGAGTTCTAATATAACCTTTATTTAGTTAAGGTTGTGGGCCAATTAGGTGTTAATCCGAACGAGGTCGAATGTAACATGTGCTTGGGGAGAGCAGAAATAAACTTCATATACTTGTGCTTTGTTCATTTTCTTGGAGAGATTTACATATATTCTGGGCAATGGCTGGTAGTTCAGTGCCAGTCCCAGTCTATCTAATCCCTTCATTGATCGAACTGTAAAAATAGTGAGACCGATCAATGAACTGGCCGTCCAATGCCTTCTTCTGTGTGCAATTCAATCCTGAAGTATCCCCGTCATTGCCTAGTTAAAAACCTCCTCGGGAAAACCTAATTGGGACAAAAATCGAGTGAGGGAAAAAGAGTGTGACTTTGGGGAACTCATCCTTTAAAAGTTGAAGTACTTGAGGTGTGTAATATTCAGTTGTTTGGAAGTCTCTTTCCTTCCATTGTTTCTAGTGTGAATGACCCTTTGTTTGCCGTTTCCATGATTTTGTAGGGGCCGTCCCAATTTGTTCCTAGTTTGCCTTCCTGTGGGTCTTTACTTGCTTGTGTTTTAGCTTTAAGAACGTAGTCCCCAACTTTGAGTGGCCTGATATTTGCTCTTTTGTTATAGTAGCGTTCTGCTTGTTGCTTTTGGGCGACCATTCTCACATAGGCCATATCTCTTTGTTCCCCGACTTCATCGAGTTCCTACCTTCTTTTGTCATCGTTCTGGGTCCGCTTTCATGGAAGTATCTTAGGCTGCCCTCCCCGACCTTGACTGGTATTACTGCATCAGCCCCATAGACTAACGAGTATGGCGTTTCCCCTGTCCTTATTTTTTGGCATTGTTCATTTGGCCCACAGTACTTCCGGTAATATTTCCGGCCACAGTCCCTTAGCATCTTCGACTTCTTCATGATGTTCAATATTGACTTGTTCGAGGATTCCGCTTGCCCATTTCCAGTAGGGTGGTAAGGCGTTCAGAGTATTCTTTTGACGTGCCATTTTTTAAAAAAGTTGGCGACCTTCTTTCCTGCAAATTAAAGTTCGTTGTCGCAATCGATTTCTTTTGGGAGACCGAAACGACATATGATGTTTTTCCATATGAAGGTGATCACTTCTTGTTCGCGTATTTGGGAAAATGCTCCTGCTTCCCCCCATTTAGAGAATAGTCAGTTAAAACCAAGAGAAATCGTATGTTATCTCGTCCTGCCGGGAGAGGGCCCATGATGTCCATTCCCCATTTTATGAATGACCAAGGAGAAGTTACTGAGTGTAGGTGTTCGCCTGCTTGTTAGATCATTGGGGCATACTTCTGGCATTGTTCGCATTTTTTCAGGAAATCCGCGGCCTTCTTTTTCATGATGGGCCAGTAATACCCCGCTCGTACGAGGCATCTGACCAAAGCTCGATTGCCGGAGTGAGATCCATTGGGCCTAAGCATTTTTCCAGAGGGCCGCCCATATGTCCTTTTGTACATATCGTTGTGAATGATGTTGTATCTGGCCGCTTGCATTCGCAGATTCTTGGCCTCTTTTTTTCGTTGGGGAGTACATCGTCTTGCAAATATGTTGTAACAACCCAGCCCACTAGTGATATTTTCTACTCTAGGACCTCACGGTTTTAAAATGCGTCACGAGGGTCTAAGGCTTGTAAACTTATATACCCAGCATCCCTCTTGTGTTTTGCCGATGTGGGACTCTGTCTAAAGACTGGGGTTTTACATACACCCCCTCTTATGGACTTAGCGTCCTCGCTGAGGTTTGCCCCACGGCATGGGATTCGCCTAGACTTTGTACTGAGGTTTGCCCTGCCTAACAGGGATTTGCCTAAACTCAGTTGAACTCTGACCCACCATTGGTAAGGCAGACACAAGAGTGGCTTTGCCTAAACTCAGGTGAACTCTGACCCACAATCGGCAAGGCTGACACAAGAGTTGCTCTAATACCATCTGTAACAACCCAGCCCACTAGTGATATTGTCCGTTCTGGGCCTGGGCCGTCACGGGTTTAAAATGCATCACTTGGGTATAAGGCTTGTTAAGTTATATACCCATCATCCCTCTTGTGTTTGCCGATGTGGGACTCTGTCTAAAGACTGGGGTGTTACATATGTAATCACACAGTTGCGCCAGTCCCAAGAAAGGTTTATGGCTCTTACCTTGATGGTCTATCGACGAGTTTAGGAGGTCGAACACATTTCAATCTCCGGTTGTAATGTTTTTGGTGGCTGTTGCTAATTTGGCGAGGGTGTCCGCCTCGATGTTCTACGCTCAGGGAATCTGGTCGAGCTGGCATTCATCAAACTCGGGTAGTAGTTTGGAGATTTCGGTTCCAGTATTTTTGTAACCTTTGCTACTTGATTTGGAAAGTCCCTTTGACTTGGTTGACCACGAGCTGAGACTCGCAGCGCGACCTTAGCCGTTTTGCCCCGTATTCGGGTGCTAGTCTCAGTCCTGCAATTACGGCCTCATACTCGGCCTTGTTGTTTGTCATGTCCGGGCACCTTATGGAATGGCGAATTACTTCACCTGTTAGGACTTCTAGTACGAGTCCCAGCCCAGACCCTGATGCGTTAGATGCACCGTCGGTGTATAAGACCCAGAGGTCTTGTGTTTGGGAAGAAGCGTGGACGACTTCTGTTTCAACTTAGGTCATTATTTGTGCACTGAAGTCGGAGATGACCTGTGACTTTATTGTCATTTGCGGCCGATATGTAATATCATGCTCGCTTAGTTCAATGGACATTTGGCCAATCTGCCCGATAATTCGGGTTTATGTAGAATGCTTCTTAGGGGGGAAGTCGTGACGATCGAGATGGGGTGGCATTGGAAATACTGTCTAAGCTTTCATGAAGGTACGACTAAGGCCAGAGCTAGTTTTTCAAGATGGGGGTATCTTGTCTCGGCATCGACTAATGTCTTGCTAATGTAACAGATGGGAGATTTCATACCTTTATATTTTTGAACTAAAATTGCGCTCACAGCTACTCAGGACAAGGCGAGATAGACGAGGAGAGGCTGTCTTGGTTCTGTTTTTGAGAGCAACGATGGTGAGGACAAGTACACCTTTAACTCCTTCAAGTCTAGGATGCACTTAGGGGTCCATTGGAGGCCGTTGTCCTTTTGGAGTACACCGGAGAACTTTTGGAACGTAACGGAGGATCATGAGATAAACCTCGAAAGGGCGGCGATACGGCCAATCAGCCTATGAACCTGCTTTTTGAAGCTCAAGTGCTTTGGTATCCCTTCGATGGCCTTGATTTTTTCGTGATTGATCTTGATACCTCGCTGCGACACTAGGAAAACCAAGAATTTTCTTGCGGCAACGCCAAATGTACATTTTTCGGGGTTCAGTTTCATGTCGTATTGTTTGAGTATGTCGAAAGCTCCTTGTATTGGTAAAAAAGAGTTTCACACGTAAGCCGGCTTTTGACAACTCAGCCAGTCACGTGGACACAAGAAAACACGACAGCTGGACGTAACTCTTTGAAGAGGTAAGGTACGAAGAGGCACGGTTTAGTAAACCCACGAACTTATCAGCCACGGGAAATTCAACTTGATCAAAACGGGAGAGAGGCACGGTTAGAATGAATCTAGACAAAGCTACGGGCAGATTCAAGGACCCACAATTGATTACTCGAACGTTATGTAACTGAACCCAGATTACCGTTATCCTTTGTAATGCCTCATTAACGTCATAATTAGTCATTAATGAATAACCATAGCAGGAGTCGTACATTATAAGAATCTCCTATATAAGGGAAGGGAATACAACTTGTAAAGGCATCTGATTCTCGAATACAATCAACTTCGATCTTTTATTTCTGTAATATTGTCTATTATTTATTTTTCCCATTATCTTGATCAGTAACCCGTATTCATCTTAAAAATATGCTTTAGTCAAAGGGTCTAATTCTTTGGTTAAACAAATTGGTTCCGTTACCGGGAATCTAATAATCTTTGTTTACTTTCCAAGTGATATCCTTTGAATTATGTCAAACCCCAATGACAACAACCAGCAAAGAAGTGGAACCCCAGTTCCATCACCTTCAGGAACCCCACATGGTTCGAGGGAACAATCCCCAGAAAGATCCAATAACAACCATGGTAATAATGATCAAACTGTGGAAAAAGATTATGTAAAGCAAATGATTGCAGAGTATGTGAGTTAAGCTTTGCAAGAATTTGCAAGAGGGTTACCAGCAGCGTTGCCTACACCGCCACCGCCACCCCCAATAACACCATCACTATGGAAAATCCTCAATCTGTGTTGGCAAACTCAGGAGGAGGAGATACTCCTAATGAATCTCTCAAAATGAGACCAGGTATATCTAATAACTCAGAATTATAAAATTTACTGCTAACCATGCAGAAACAGATGAAGGAGCAGAACGATCGCATCGAACAAATTCCTGGTGTACCACCTGTCATCAAAGGCATCGATGTTGATAGATATTCTCAACAACCATGGAAGACAAGTGCGGCACCTTTGCCTATACCCAAGAAGTTTAAAATGCCAGACGTTCCCAAATATGATGGAAAAACTGACCCACGCGACCATGTGACTACTTTCACTACTGGGGTAAAAGGAAAAGACTTAACGAAACAAGAGATTGAATCAGTCCTTGTCAAAATATTTGGGGAAACACTTACCAAAGGGGCTCTAACCTGGTATTCTCTTCTCCCTGAAAATTCTATTGACTCTTTTGCTGAGCTTGCAGATTCGTTTATAAAAGCACACTCTGGTGCACAAAAAGTTGAGAAGAGAATGGAAGACATATTCAAAATAAAATAAGGACGGAACTACTCCGAGAGTTTGTAGATAGGTTTCAACGAGAAAGAATGCAATTACCCAGGGTGCTTGATAATTGGGCAGCCATGGAATTTGCAAGCAACTTGAACGATAAAATCTCAGAAGCCACCAGGTGACTTAAGGAGAATCTAAGAGAATTCCCCGCCACAACATGGAACGATGTATATAACAGGTACATCACTAAACTCAGAATAAAAGAAGATATTATTGCTTGTTCGAGAGATGAAGATCATTCCAGATCCAGACGTCCTGAATCAGATAGAAGATCAGGTAAAAATAGGTATGATCCTTACTTAGGGCCCTCGGGACGCGATATCCGCCCCAGGTTCGAAAATACTAGGTCGGACTATAGACTAAAAGGAAGAGATATAATCTCATCCTCGTCTAGATCCAGAAAAGATCGAGATGAACGACCTAGAGGTAGTACTCAAATTGGGGATCATACCTTTAATGTAAGTACTACTGAACTTGTCTCAATATTGAAGAACATGGGAGACAAGGTTAAGTGGCCCAAAGAGATGCGGTCAAATCCAAATAGAAGAAACCCAGATCACTGGTGTGAATTTCACAACGATCATGGGCACAAAACTGCGGATTGCAGTTTTTACAAGGTGAAGTAGAAATTTTGTTAAAATAGGGCTATTAACAGAATTGTTTAGTGATAAAGGTAAACATGCATATATGAGGAACAGGTAGGATCCCCCAAAGCCTCCTTCTCCAAAACAAACCGTTAACGTAATACATGGGGGTGAAGAAGTAAACGGAGTGACTTGCAAAACAACCACAAAGTTCACAATTACACACGGGAAACGTGCTCGTGGAGAAGACGATATAACCTTCGATGATGCAGATAGCAGTGGATTAATGCTTCCGCACAACGATGCTCTGGTAATATCTCTACTTATTCATGACACTAATGTAAAAAGAGTGTTGATTGGTCTAGGCAGTTCAGTCAATATCATTTTGCTGAGAGTCGTGGAAGAAATGCTACTGGGGAATCAAGTAATCCCAAAAGCACGAGCCATATCCGGGTTTGATAACTCTACGGTTATAACAAAAGGAGAAATTGAGCTTAACACTTATGCTGAGGGGGTGATCAAAAGAGCTAGGTTCCAAGTCATCGATACTCACATGGCTTATAACGTGATCATTGGAAGNAAAAGAGTGTTGATTGGTCTAGGCAGTTCAGTCAATATCATTTTGCTGAGAGTCGTGGAAGAAATGCTACTGGGGAATCAAGTAATCCCAAAAGCACGAGCCATATCCGGGTTTTATAACTCTACGGTTATAACAAAAGGAGAAATTGAGCTTAACACTTATGCTGAGGGGGTGATAAAAAGATCTAGGTTCCAAGTCATTGATACTCACATGGCTTATAATGTGATCATTGGAAGGCCATGGATCTACAACATGAAAGTGATACCCTCCACGTTGCATCAGGTAATTAAATTTCCCTCTGAATATGGGATTCAAAAAATCAAAGGAGATCAACAGACCGCAAAAAATATAAATTCTGTGGTACACTACTACCATAAAATAGATGTGGAAGAATTACGAGATAAGGAAATCTCCAAAACAGGTAACACCACCCAAAGAGACATGAAAAAAATTACTACCCAAATAGGTACGGAAGATATTATTGTTGAAACAGGCACAAAATAAAATACTTACGAGAAGAAGAGTCAAGTTACCACGAAAGGTGTACTATATCACACAGATGCGGATTCCAGACCGGACGTCATTCATGAACCGGAGAAAGATGAGCACATCAAAACAACTACAGAGAAGCTCGAAGCTGTTCCGTTATCTGAACAAAAACCTGAGCAGAAAGTGTATATAGGCACGAGGCTAAGCCCCACTCAAAGAGAAGAAAAGAAAGCAAGGACCATTCAAGAACCAAGTGATCGACGAAGAGGTACAAAAACTCTTGAAGATTGGTTCGATACGAGAGATAACGTACCCTAACTGGTTACCAAACACCGTGGTAGTACCTAAAAAGAATGGCAAGTGGAGAGTATGCGTAGATTATACTGATTTAAACAAAGCATGCCCCAANATTGATGATACCGCATGTCATGAACTATTAAGCTTTCTAGATGCATATTTTGGTTATAATCAGATTAAAATAGATCCTTTAGACGAGGAAAAAACCTCCTTTATCACGAATAAGGGAACTTATTGTTATAAAGTCATGCCTTTTGGCCTAAAAAAAGGCTAGAGCCACCTATCAAAGGCTAGTGACCAAGATGTTCCAAGAACATCTGGGAAAAATGATGGAGGTATACATCAATGACATGTTAGTAAAATCAACACAAGAACAAGACCATTTCCAACACCTATCTACTGCTTTTGATATTTTACGCAGGTATAATATGAAGTTGAATCCAGAGAAATGCGCTTTTGGAGTGCAATTAGGCAAATTTTTTGGGTTTCCCTGCATCAAACAGAGGAATAGAGGTAAATCCTGCTCAAATTAAAGCCATAGAGAAAATACCTGATGTTTTAACAAATAAAAAGGAGGTTCAAAGACTGATAGGAAGAATAACAGCTTTGGGGAGGTTTATTTATAGATCTTCCAAAAAATGTTTTAAATTCTTCTCAGTTCTCAAAAAGCAGAATCAGTTCGAATGGACTGAAGAATGTCAGCAAGCCCTCAAGAACCTGAAGATTTATCTATCGAAACCACCACTGCTTTCAAAGCCAAAAGAAGGGGAAAGATTGTACATCTACCTGGCTGTCTCAAAAGTTGTTGTAAGTGCAGTATTGGTAAGAGAATAAAAAGGTAAACAATCACCTATCTATTATGTAAGCAAAAGTTTTCTAGATGCTGAGACTAGATATCCACATCTGGAAAAGTTAGCTTTAGCTTTAATAATGGCATCTAGAAAATTACGACCCTATTTTTAATGTCACCAATCACTGTTGTGACCTCATATCCTTTAAGAAATATTCTTCATAAACAAGAATTGTCAGGAAGATTAGCCAAATGGGCCATAGAATTAAGTGAGCAAGAGATAATTTATCAGCCTAGGACTGCAATTAAGTCTCAAATACTAGCTGATTTTGTTGCTGACTTTAGTAATGGCATTGTATCTGAAGTAGAAAAAGAGTTACAACTCTTTAACGGTGTTAATCCAGGCCTGTAGACCTTGTTCACCGATGGTTCTTCAAATATAAAAGGCACTGGCTTAGGCATAGTCTTGATATCACCCACGGGTAAAAAGACACGACAAGCTATAAAGTGTTATCATATCACTAACAATGAAGCAGAGTACGAAGCTGTTATTGCAGGGCTTGAAATTGAACGGGAGCTCTCAATCGAGCAAATTGTGATCAATAGAGATTCCCAACTGGTAGTAAATCAGATGCATGGTACTTACATTACTCGAGAGACTAGAATGCAACAATATCTTGAAAGAGCACAGGAGCTCGTGAGACAATTCAAAACATGGAAGGTAGTGCAAATACCTAGAGAAGAAAATGCAAAGGCAGATGCATTAGCTAACCTCGCAGTAGTCACGGAAGTAACGAACAAAGACAATACAATTGTCGTACAATTGTTGCATTCAATAATAGACCAGGACAGGAATGAGGTAACTTTCAATAACCTAACCTGGGACTGGAGAAACGAAATTCTTAATTTTTTGCAGAATGGCACCGTGCCTGAAGACAGGAAAGCGGCCCAAGCACTATGCCGCAAAGCTGCACGGTACTGCCTTATTTGCAACTTACTTTATCGCAAGATGTTCGGGGGACACCTAGCTAAATGCCTTGGACCTAACCAAACGAAATTTGTGATGAAAGAAGTCCATGAAAGACACTATGGAAATCACTCAGGGGCTAGATGCTAAGTGAAAACACTAATCAGAGCCGGATACTATTGGCCTAAGATGGAAGAGGAAGCCGAGAATTTCGTATCCAAATGTGACAGATGCCAAAGGTTTGCCAATAACATGCATCGACCAGCGGAATTATTACATCCAATAATATCCCCATGGCCTTTTATGAAATGGGGTATGGACATAGTAGGACCTCTTCCTACAGCTAAAGGGCAGGTACAATTTTTACTCATACTAACCGACTATTTTAAAAAATGCGTAGAGGCAGAAGAGTTCAAACAAGTGCGAGAAAAGGAAGTTAAAAGCTTCTTATGGCGAAACATAATATGCCGCTTTGGAATAACAAAGGAAATCATGTGTGATAATGGCCCACAATTCATAGGCTCGCAAATCACATAATTCTTCGAAAGTTAGCAAATCAAGCGGATCACTTCAACGCCTTACCACCCCATGGCTAATGGACAAGCTGAGTCAAAAAATAAGGTTATCATCAACAATCTAAAAAAGTGACTGGATAAAGCCAAAGGAAACTGGCCTGATGAATTACCAGCGGTACTATGGGCATACATAACGACTTCAAAAATAGCCATGGGAGAAACTTCGTTCGCACTTGTTTATGGCTCAGAAGACTTAATACCTGTAGAGATTGGCGAACCAAGTATAAGGTGCTCGACAACCAGGGAAGGTGAAAACAACGATGAATTATGGACCAACCTGGACCTGCTCGAACCACAGAGAGAAGCAACATTGATACGGATGGCAACTCAAAAACAAATCATAGAGCGCTATTACAATCGTAAAGCTCATCTCAGGTACTTTAAAATTGGGGATTTCCTCCTCAAAAAAGTCTTTCAATCAACAAAAGAAGCAGGTGCAGGAACGCTAAATCCAAACTGGGAAGGACCTTACAAAATTCGAGGGATAGCTGAAAAAGGTGCCTATGAGTTGGAAGCTATGGACGACAGAGTTCTACCAACAAGCTGGAACGCCATTCATCTAAAGAAGTATTACTTCTAAAAAGAAAAGAATACCCACGTCAGGTATCACACGTTCAATTTTATTTTGAACATTTAAAAATTTTACTAACTTTTTTAGATGATAGGCACAAAGCTAACCCATCACCAGATGATGATATTAGACCTGCAAAGACGCGAGGAAATAACACAATTCCCGGTCTAGGGTTACACTTTCTGATGGACGTTTTAAAAGGGGTTAAGCAGTCATCATCTAAAAAACTATATACCTTCGAGTCCGGAATGTTTTTCCTTTTCAGGAAAAGGACCACAAGGAAGGAATAATCAAGTGCTCGAGATTTCATTCTTCAAAGCTCAAACACTTGGGGGACTATACAGTATGGAAGACTAAGACGAAGCAAAGAAGACTATCAGAAAGTCAAAAGCTCGAGCCTAAATACCCATCTACCCAATGAGACAAGTGACACGAGTAGAATTGAACGAAATCAAAAGAGCCATCCAAATACAAAGCCTAATGCAAAAATCAAAAACCTTCGAACATATTCAGGTTGAAAAGCAAAATGTTAGTCACGAGAAAGAAATGTACATGTTTATACTTATTCAAAACTGTTGTAACAAAAATAGTTAAGGGTAAAAGATCATCATCAATATACTCATTCAAAAAACTGTTCTCGAATAAAACAGTTATGGATGAAAGATCTGAACCCTTGTATTTGTTCAAGAAACTGTTATCAAATAAAAACAGTTACGAATAAGAAAANATAGTTAAGGGTAAAAGATCATCATCAATATACTCATTCAAAAAACTGTTCTCGAATAAAACAGTTATGGATGAAAGATCTGAACCCTTGTATTTGTTCAAGAAGCTATTATCAAATAAAAACAGTTACGAATAAGAGAACATTTCTCTCGTACTTATTAGAAAATTGTTTCCAAAACAGTTGCGGGTAAAAATCTCAATCTTTATAAAAACTCTTACTAGTGAAAAACAATTATTTCCTTGTATTAATATCGAAAAACTGTTACCTATGAAAAACAGTTACGAAATACAAGAGTATATTAAATATGTTAAACAAAAAGTGTTGCAAGCGTGAGTTTTAGACGATAACCAAACACATCTAAAATGTCATGGAAGTTCAAACAAAAAAACTTTCCTTGGAAACATTCTTAAACATGTGTAAAATTCCTATCACTCTATTGCATTATCATGAAGTTGAGACATATTTTTCATGTCAATTATAAAGGGCCCTCTTCATAAACTATGCCTATTACAAAAATGCACACATTTAATATGACACCGTGCCTATTATAAAAAAGGTACGAGTAGTCTAAAGCATCCCACATGCAAAACTCGAAGGTAAAACTAAAATCTTGAAAAATAAAGCATGCAAAAGACTTAAAGAGTAAAATAGAAACTCAACAAAAGTCGAACTAACATTTATATATTAAAACAAATAAAACTAAGTATTAACTTGTACTTAGCCGTATAAGATTTTTATATTTACATTGTGGTGCCCCCAAGTTGTCATTTGGGGACTTAAAGGAAATCCAAATTTACCCCCGATGGGACTGAGGGTAACCACCAATTGATATATAGAAAAAGAAAAAAACGGATAAGCCAACTAGATCTTTTTAAGAAGAGGGGTTGACTTCAGTGGCAGAAGGAGCGGGAGAAACTGAGGATGAAGAGGCATGAGCAGCTAGAATCTCACCATCAGGTGAAGATAGGTTATGACCTTGTTGAGCCTTCTCCATGGCTTTCTTAGTTTTGGCTATTTCAACACTAAGGTCGAAACCCTCTTGACTCACTTCCATCAATGTGTCGAGGCGAGAATTCATATATGCCCAGCTCACACCGACAACAGTCACCTCTTCCAAATCTTCATAATCTTGTGCCCACACTTGAAGCTCAGCTCTCAGCCCATCCTTCTCCGCCTCCGCAACTTCATGAGCGGCCCTTAATGAAACAATCGACTCCTCTAAAGCTTGAGCTTTGTCTAAAGCCATTCGAAGATCTTCTTGAATATGAGTGAGTGATGCATGAGCTCGCCTGAGTATTCTTCCTTCTGCCCCAGCAAGTTCTTCAAGTCTCTAACATCCTCTGAGGCACGGGACAGCTGCTCTGTGAATGAAGACTCCAGAACACTCTTGTCTTTGTCAGCTTGACTGCAAGAAGCCCGCTCCACTGCTAGTTCTGCTGCCATAAGTCTCATCTGCCGCTTCAAGGTACTCCTCTCCTCTTCTAAAGCGTCCATGTCAATCCTTAGGCTATTATACTGTGCTTTCCAATTATTAACTTCTTCCTGCAACTCTCTTGTCTCTTGGTCTGTGTTTGAAATCCTCTTCATAAGCTCCATGTCTATGAGGTTAATCTACAAGAAATAAACTAGTTAGATATGGTAAATTTCATATATGAGAGGGAAAGAGGATAACTTACACCATAACTTCAAAGAAGTATGGACGACCTCATTTGCCCATGTAAAAGCATCGTGGCTAGCTAGCTTTGCTTTCTCAGCGGGACCTATTAAAGGCTTGAGCCACACTTCAGGCTCACCTGTCTTCTTAAAAAGGTTTCCCTCAGCTGGAACCTCTATTGGCAGTTGCCGCATCTCTCTGCTGGAAGACCCTACTTCCCTAACGGAAGGCATGGAAGCAGGAAGAGATGGAACAACAACAGGCACGGAAGGGTTAGGAGCTGGAGAATCCACGGGAAAAGGAGCAAGCACGGAAAGTTGAAGAGTTGAAGAAGTTAGAGGAAAAGAAGTAACAAAAGTTGAGATATCCAAAGGAATAGACGAAATAGTTTCTCTCAAAGAAGGAGGAAAGACAGCAGCCAAGGGGACGTCGTCAGCAGCAAGATCAATAACACCGTGAATAGGGGAATGTGGAACATCATCAAACACAGGGGGCTCAATCACAGACACGGGAGGCAAGGTTGAGGCAGTAGGCTCATCATATAAAATCATTCGCCTTCTCTGTGGCCTGTGCACTAAAGCACCCTCTTCCTCTTCTGCTATGGAGCGAGATTCACTAATCTTCCTCTTCGAGGAAGATGAACCAACAATGATTTCATGGGCTTGAGCCAAGGACATTTTCGGGATAGAGGAAGTAGACACCCCACGAGCAGAGAATCCTATTAAAAAGAGAAAGAAGTTAAACGACAAAAGAAAAAAGACTCGAGTAAGGAAAGAAGCAAAAACAAAAACTTCACTTACCATGGGTCTTTACTTTCCAACCATACCTCCCAGCGAGGTACTTCCAAGATCTTTCTTCTGAAGGAGCAACATATAACAATTTTTCTACCCAATCACGAATACCGGAGACATTCTCAATAGTATTCATAATTGCTGAAAGAAGAAAAATAAACAGACAGGGTGTTAAGTAAAACATCTCAAGTCAAAACAAGAAAAAGTAAATGTGAGTTAAAGCATACTCACGTGCGCGATTCCACTTCTCAGGGAAGGGAAGATTTTCTTCACTCACTAAACTAGCAGTGGGTACAACAATATACCGGAGGTACCAACCCCTATCCTTATCGTCTCCAGGGGTTACTAACACTCTTTTGCTTCTATTAGTCACCGTAAAAACCCCTTCACGAAATAAGGTAGGAGAGTGGAGGTAATAAGATGGTCGAAGGTAAAAGGAACCGAGGCTAAAGAAACCAAACTCCTAAGGCATGCGATAACTCGCCACACAAGCGGGCTGACCTATACTAAGCAGATATTGAAAAAATGGCAAAACCGATTATAACTGGGTCAATGGGGGGTCTAAAACCTAAAGTGAAAGGATACGTATAAGCAAAAGAATACCCCGTCTTGTAAGACGTTATTCTTTGATTACTATTCGAAATATAGACAAGAAAGTCAGATTTCCAGAAGCACTCTCTTCGAACAAGGGAAATCTGACCCTCAGTTATAAGGGATGAATATCTTTCTACACTATCAAGAGAAGAAGATTGATATACAAGAACTTGACTATCCCTAACAAAAACAAACTCAGCAGGGACAATTTCATCGACTCCAGGTTCACGAAGGCGTTCGCCTCTACCCCTAGACAAAGATCGAGAAACCCTAAATCTCGGGGAAACTGGAGATCTAATGGAAGGGGGAGGTACTATCTGAGAGGAAGAAGAGCCCCTCGAAGGAGTGGATCCTAGAATTCTAAGTCTACCACCCCTCCATATCCTAGTCGGAGCAAAAGATGGCGCTAAGCTTTCAATATCTATTACTCTTTGAGGTTGGTTTGAAGAGTCACGACCCAAACCGATGGGCCGCGATGGGCACCCGGTACCTTTCCCAACCGAGTACCAATGTAACGTATCTTTCTTATTACATCATTACATACACATGACATACGGGCCTAATAGGCCAACATAATCCTTTATAAACCCAAAACATAGGTCGGCCAGGTCGTACAATCCTTTATATACACGACATATGTCTATAAGCCTCTAAGAGTACATAAATATCATAAAGGTCGGAACAGAGTCCCGCCTTACCAAACAATACGTGTCTAAATCATATTAACCAACGAGCAACTCCGAAGCAAATGGAGCACACCAACATCTTCCGCTGAGCTGATAGCCTACTTGGAGGGCTCTCGACCTGTCTATCAGGACCTGCGGGCATGAAACACAGCGTCCCCAGGAAAAAGGGACATCAATACGAATAATGTACCAAGTATGTAAGGCACATAAATAAATACATAAGAGACATGGATGACATATAGAGTACATGACTCAACCTGTAAGTCTGAATAACTTTGTAAATCATAAATTACTTTTAGCGTCATGCATATGTGTATGAATGTCATGTCGTGCATAGGTACATGTTTCATAACATCATCAGACTTTGAGGGCATCCCATCATATCATAAAGGCCACTGTGGGCAAAATCATCATCGTATACCAGCTGATCAGGTGGTGGTACGTATATAACGCCATAACCTTTCCCATATCCCATATACATATATATACATATACCTATATATATATATATATACGCGTATATAACACCGTTTGAATATACATACATATATACGCGTATACAACGCTGTTTGAATCATATTTCAGCCACTGTGGGCAACATCATCGTCATATACCAGCTGATCAGGTGGTGTTACGTATATAACGCCATAACCTTTTCCCATATCCCATGTACATATATTTACATATATACGCGTATATAACGCCATCTGGTCATGGGTTAATGTGAATATATAAATGCATGAAATGCATATGAAATACGTCAATAAAATCTTTCGGTACGTTATAATGCCATTATGCCTTTGATTAATATCATGAAATAAACTTTACCAACATACGTATTTTCGAGACCCATGAACAGAAGATAACAATAATTAACATGGGGAATTAAGAATTTAGACATCCCTAGTATTTCTATGAATAGAGTAATTTATGAAAACCATGAGTTTGCTCGTTTCTTCCGTATAATTTGGATCATGCCAAAAAGAAAGAAAGGATAGCCTTAACATACCTGGAGTAGGGGAAAAAATCCGTATGATATCCTTGGAAAAGGTTGCACCGTACTCCCTTAGAATCACAAAATCTCACGTTGCTAATGTGCCAAGAAATTTTGTTGGTTGAAGAAATTACGTTGTAGTGTTCTTGTAGAAATTGTAGGAATTTTGCAAGAAAATCACGTCTGTGATGTAACATTACCTGAAACTGATGTAGATGCTGCTTCTGCTCCTCGAGGTTCATCCATTCTTTAATTTACGTACAGATGATTAAAGATATCTATGGAGATTCTATATGACCCCTAATTCCCCAAATGAAGGGTACTAAGAAAGAGTAAGGGAGACTAAGAAGAATGGATTGAGACAATTGACTGGTTGTTTGGATGAATATCACGTTACTACCCCATTAGCTAATGACCAATAAAGATTCTCTTAGTATGCCACATTGAAAGGTGACATATGAGTCAATTAATCTTTGTATGGCCGCCACATTAGGGGGTCAAATTTTATCCAATAATGTATTAATTAATTAATTAGGTAATACCCCGCTACCCGGCAATTAATCAATGACCCGTATAATTAGAATTATCTCAACTTACTTAAACTACTACTCACCCTTCACAGGCCTCATACACCTTATTATCATGGTTATGTGATACATCGTACGACACTAGTCCATAAATACTGAGTATTCTAGCTTGGGCCGTATTTTATCACAACATGCCAAACTTGGATGAAAATTCGTTTCCTTTGACTTGTTCCTCTCTCACCTTCACGAATTTACTTATCACTTGTTTGAAATAGCACAATCCTTATAATTTCCAAAATAATCCCATCCCCGAACTTACGTCGATTAACTTACGATGAAACTTTAACATACGAAAATGCGGGATGTAACATCATTCCCCCCTTTGGAACATGCGTCCTCTAATGTTGAATGGTGCACTTATCATTCTCATAACTCATAGCTCTTGCGAATGCTTTGGTACTCCTCTTTCCATCCAGACAACTACTATGTGAATGAATCCCAAACGCTAGTGCATTCCCCCCTTTAAGCCTCTTTCTCACACCGGGACTTGTAGTCGGAATCCTTCTAATCTCGTAGCACTTGATACCTACTATCATGCAGCCTTTACGACTTTAACTTTGTATGTGCGCCTATGAAACTCTTCTCTTCTATTTCCTCTAGTTTTATCCTTTCTTTAGGCTTCACTTTGTGAACATATACAAAATACGTCAAGATGTCCCTCTGGGCGTCATTAGCTTTACTATCTCTAAGTAGGCCATATTATACCAAAATTCTTACTTTGGTCTATCGATACCGAGGTCTACTAAGGAACTCCAGGTTACTCTCGTTGCTTATCTTATATGCATAATGCTAAATCCTTTAACATTCTTCATTACTGTTCATCTTAAGACTGATAGCCCAGTCTCATCTCGTACTTTGCAATTTTTACCCATCCATTGTTGATTAACCTCAATGTTGATCTACAACCATCCATTGATAGCTTGAATTTCTTATGTAACATATTGCTACTAGGGCTTATGTTGCATCATGGAATATTTGAAGTGATTTTTTTTTGGTCCACCTGGGTGATACGATATTACACTCCCATAACCGTATTTCTTTCACCTTACGTGGGTATTTTAATCCTGTCCAATTCATGAGCTCCCTTTCTTTTTTTTTCGTCACATCATTACTCAATAGAAGGCCCAAACGTCAACCTTTATCTATCATAATCACACCCCCATTCTACAGCATTCCATCTCTTCTAAATGCTATGAGTCCTAGACTGCTTTGAGTTTATTCAGGCTATATTGAGCTTTCTATAACTTAGAGGAACCATCAGTTCCTTTATTTTCACAGGCTAAATCCTGAGGACATCCATTTTTTTGTCATCTTCTCACTTGCCTTCTCCTTATCATTACTCTTGTCTTTCTAAGACCTTGTCGTTCTATCATATTTTAGATTGCGATCAAATCCTATGTATTTTTCGGACCATCAAGCGAGACATCACATCGTCTATCACTCTTCTTTACTATCTTAGTCAGGCTTTTCTATACCTAGACCATAGGTTGCAAGATATGCTACTGATGATGCCGCTATTATTCCCAGATAGTGAATCCTCGCGCTTCAAGCCTTTTATCCAAAGTATGGACTATTCACAACCTTTTACATTTGGGTATCTCGTGCGCTGTTTACCTTTACCTTACTTACCTTAAAATCTCGCATCATATCTTTTATCTCTTTCATGACCTCTCTACCACATAGGTATAATTCACATCTACAACTTGATGCTCTATTATAGCACTTGCTTCTTTGGTGCGTACACAATCCGGTGGGAGCTTCATACTGACTTCTTATGAGGTTGGACTGGCTCTAATGTAGGGCCGTTATGGAATATAGTTGTTGTACTATCTCTCTTGTACCTCTGATTTTAAAAGTGATTCTGCAATGTTCTCAATCATGATGTCTATAATTATTTTTTTGGTCCAATAATCAGACTCATGATTTATTTCGTTGATGTAAATCTTTGTTTTCCTCTTCCTTCTGATCAACCTTTATGTAGGCTTAAGCTATCTTCTGATCTGTAGCTCATGGTATTAGTTATTACATTAGTCTTTCATAGATACCAAAGTCTCCTACGACCGCATGGTGGTAAACATATATGCTGCATGGATAATACTCTGATCTCTTAAGTGCGTCCATAATGTAACTAACTCTGGATTATTGATCGAATAATTCCCTCTGTTCCTTTTCAGCTTTCTTTAAATGTAAATAATTACTTTTCTTGGTTGTTTTTTCACTTGTTGGGTGCATACTTAACTTATCTTAGTGCCCATACATATTGGAATTCCATAAACTCATATCTCCTTGAATCCCACTTCTGATTACTTCTCGTCCATTATCTGCGGTATGTGCCACTTCCTTATGGAGTGCATACAACATTGTTGTGAGACTGTTGTTATAAGATCACTTCCTCTTTAGGTCACTGATCTTAGGTTGAAACCTTCCTCCTTATTTCCTCAACTAGTCTTTTGTTGTAGTACTTAGGGAGAACCCTTGACTCTCGTAAAGCTGTGATCTTATTACATACGTTTTGATTTCCTTCCTTGCCTATAATCATCTGTAGTTGCTTGCCTCCGTATCCTTGTGCTTGTGGGGTTGCTTCTGAACTGTTATATTGATTGTCTTCTAGTGGCATTCTCTTTTCTTTCCGTAATACTCATACGGTACCTTTTTAACTTCACAAACTCTTATACGAATATATCTCAAGTATTACAATGTCATAACTGTGGAGCTGAATTCCCCATGTTGGTGTTCCCTGTGTTTATCTTGTATTGATATGCTGATTTGTCTTTATCCTTTTGTCTAGCCATAACAAGACTCTTCCTGAATCAACTACTAACTGCTCGTTGTCTGTTCTCATATCAATACTCTGCGTAATATTTCTTGGGTTATTTCCTTTATCTTAACTTACATCTTGTGCTGGCTCTTTATTTATCAATAACATCTCGCGCCGGAACCCTTACTTCCTGTTTCTGACATCGTGCTTACATAATGTTCTGGAATCATAGCATATCTGTAACATTTGAATAAGTGCAATCTCATCCCTTTCTCATTCTTATCGCATCCTTCCTTTATCATTCCATAGTTACTAGATCCACTTAATTTGACTTACTGCCACATCATTCCATATTCCCCCCTTTCTTGGGGAGTACTAAGAGTTGGAGCTACGATGACCTATTTACAGATGTTTTTCCTCTTCATTGTTGGTGTCCTTTCACATCATCAATGAGCCTTACTCGCCTTACGATAATCCTTCTGTACCAAGTATAACAAAATTCCTCACTAGCGATGGTGACACTTAGTGTAACTGGCACATACATCCCCTTAAGCTTAACTTTGTTTATATTACTTGCTTTAGGGAAGCGTTTCCCTGAATGACCATTCTCTGAATTTCTCATGAATATTCTTTTGTTGTCCATCCCATTATCACCGGAACCAAAATTTGAAATTCTCTTGATGCCGACTATTATCAATCACTCAGTCCCTAATTCATGTTGAATTTATCTTGTTCACCAATCCATACTGGTTTCTATTACTCTAGGTTCTAAATTTTGCTTCTGTTAATCACGTTAGATTCGCAGACTTATTTCTTGAAATGAGGATATGACTTTATAGCCTATACTCTTTTGTTATTTCAAGGCATATCACCTCTCCTCTTTTCCTTCAATTGACTGTAGACTCTGTAATACTATCATCTTTTTTATCTACCGTAGTCATCCACATATCACTTCATACTCATAATGCATCATTAACTCTCTTCTTACTTCCTGCTGGCATTTATATCTATTACTTAATTCCAAAAACTTGAACAAGGCATTTTTTTTTCTTTTAGCTCCCCTTTCTCCACCGGCTCTTCAGGTTGCCTAACATTCTTTTTCTACTAGGGATGGGAGCAGTACCAAAAAAATATTTATCCCTTCGAAAAAGTCAACCAACGCATACTTTCTTTCTCGTGTAAGAGGAGACATATTGGAAGTATGGATCAGTATATGGATTTCTTAGAATTGTTATGAGGAAGTAAGTAGTTGCATATTTGTTGTAGTGTAGTATCTTCTGGTATTTCTCGGGTCTTTTACCTTTCTGTGCCATGATACCTTCTAATAATACCTTTACTATTTCAAAAGATGACCAAATGCAGACTATTAATATTCAGGAAAAGCTGCCACAATTGTGCAGTAACTTGGCAGTGCAAAAACAAATAAGAGTGGCTTTTTATTTATTTCCCATGTATGAGGCATTTACTTCAGAACCAACCGTCTTTCTTGTAGATTCTCTGAATATAAGTTTTAGTATAACTCCAAAATGTCCTCCTTGATCTCCTCTGTTTCGTCCTTCAATACTCCATTGACGTCCAATCTTCCAATGTAATTGTATTCCAACCATCCATTCATCATTTTGGGCTACTCGAACCGCAGTCAGATCCTTCTATCCTGTCTTTCTCTTAAACCATATCCGTTAGCTCCCATAGGGCATGACTGAGATAGGCACGACCGATTGTACGTATATCTATTATTTTTTTAGGTAATTCAAAATGCTTATATCTCCCTTCCTGAATGGTAATTAAGGATAATATTTATTAACTGGGTACCTCGTACTCTTCTTCACCTCGCCTCTTTTACTTGTTACAACTCGTCTCTAACTTTCGACTCCGTTATTCCTTTTTACCGTAAGACTAGATAAGTATTCTTTCCTAAAAACTCTTTATCAAGAACTGTACATCTTTTAGTATACGCATGATCAGCTGAAGACTTCTCATTTACTCATCATAAGCAAGATGCAAAAATCGAGTTCCTCTAACTCAACACTTTCACAACTATATCTCTTACCGATGATCTTTTTGAATGTAGGCATCATCTTATTACGAATAGAAGTTTGGAAATTGAATTCTTATAAGTGACTTTACCACACGATCTAGAGTAAGAAGAAAGACTGACAGTCCTAAATGCCCTATAGCTTCCTGCTTATAAGTGTGGTGCACGACACACCCATAAACAAGACTCTACTAGACACGGCTTGTAGACTCCCTAGGACAGAACTGCTCTGATACCACTTTTGTCACGACCCAAACCGATGGGCCATGACGGGCAACCGGTACCTTACCCAACTGAGTACCAATGTAACGTATCTTTCTTATTACATCATTACATACACATGACATACGGGCCTAACAGGCCAACATAATCCTTTATAACCCCACAACATAGGCCGGCCAGGCCATACAATCATTTATATACATGACATATGTCTACAAGCCTCTAAGAGTACATAACCGGGACAGAGTCCCACCTTATCAAACAATACGTGTCTAAATCATACTAACTAACGAGCAACTCCGAAGCAAATGGAGCACACCAACATCTTCCGCTGAGCTGATAGCCTACTAGGAGAGCTCTCGACCTGTCTATCACGAGCTGCGGGCATGAAACACAACGTCCCCAGGCAAAAGGGACGTCAGTACAAATAATGTACCGAGTATGTAAGACACATAAATAAATACATAAGATACATGGATGACATGTAGAGTACATGACTCAATGTGTAAGTCTGAATAACTTTGTATATCATAAATTACTTTTAGCGTTATGTGTATGAATGTCATGTCGTGCATAGGTAACTGTTTCATAACATCATCAGCCTCTGAGGGCATCCCATCATATCATAAAGGCCACTGTGGGAAAAATCATCATCGTATACCAGCTGATCAGGTGGTGGTGTGTATATAACACCATAACCTTTCCCATATCCCATATACACACACACACACACACACACACATATATATATATATATATATACATATATACATAATATATATACATATATATATATGTGTGTGTGCGTGTGTGTATATATATATGTGCGTATATAACTCCGTTTGAATTTACATACATATATACGTGTATAAAACTCCGTTTGAATCATATTTCAGCCACTGTGGGCAACATCATCATCATATACCAGCTGATCAGGTGGTGGTGCGTATATAACGCCGTAACTTTTTCCCATATCCCATATACATATATTTACATATATACGCGTATATAACGCCATCTGGTCATGGGTCAATGTGCATATGTAAATGCATGAAATGCATATGAAATACGTCAATAAAATCTCTCGGTACGTCATAAGGCCATTATGCCTCTGATTAATATCATGAAATAAACTTTACCAACATACGTATTTTNCGGTACATTATAAGGTCATTATGCCTTTGATTAATATCATGAAATAAACTTTACCAACATACGTAGTTTCGAGACCCATGAACAGAAGATAATAATAATTCACATAGGGAATCAAGAATTTATACACCCCTAGTATTTGTATGAATAGAGTAATTTATGGAAACCATGAGTTTGCTCGTTTCTTCCGTATAATTTGGATCATGCCAAAAAGAAAGAAGGGATAGCCTTAACATACCTGGAGTAGGGGAAAAAATCCGTATGATATCCTTGGAAAAGGTTGCACCGTACTCCCTTAGAATCACAAAATCTCACGTTGCTAATGTGCAAGAAATTTTGTTAGTTGAAGAAATTACGTTGTAGTGTTCTTGTAGAAATTGTAGGAATTTTGCAAGAAAATCACGTCTGTGATGTACCATTACCTGAAATTGATGTGGATGCTGCTTCTGCAACTCAAGGTTCATCCATTCTTTATAATTTACGTACAGATGATGAAAGATATCTATGAAGATTCTATATGAACCCTAATTCCCCAAATGAAGGGTACTAAGAAAGTGTAAGGAAGACTAAGAAGAATGGATTGAGACAATTGACTGGTTGTTTGGATGAATATCACATTACTACCCCATTAGCTAATGACCAATCCCGCAAGATTCACTTAGTATGCCACATTGAAAGGTGACATATGAGTCACTTAATTAATCTTTGTATGGTTGCCACATTAGGGGGTCAAATTTTATCCAATAATGTATTAATTAATTAATTAGGTAATACCTCGCTGCCCGACAATTAATTAATTACCCGCATAATTAGAATTATCTAAACATACTTAAAATACTACTCACTCTTCACATACCTGATACACCTTATTATCATGGTTACATAATACCTCGTACGACACTAGTCCATAAATACTGAGTATTCTAGCTTGGGCCGTATTTTATCCCAACATGCCAAACTTGGACGAAAATTCATTTCCTTTGACTTCTTCCTCTCTCACCTTCACGAATTTACATATCAGTTGTTTGAAATTGCACAATCCTATAATTTCCAAAATAATCCCATCCCCGAACTTACGTCGATTAACTTACGATGAAACTTTAACATACGAAAATGCGGGATGTAACAGAAGAAGACATGTTTACAAAGGCAAAGGAGAAAGTTCTTTACAGAAAACAAGATTAGAAAAGTGTTTCGTGGAAGCAAAGAAAGGAAAACGTGTATTTATACTTGAAGACAACCGTCAAACATGATGAAAAAGGAAAATAATGATGAAAAGTCATAATTGAAGATGTCACTTCGAGACTGGCACAGCCGCAAAAAGCCCTAAAAGGTGCTGAGTAAATGCAGAACCAATCCAAAAAGGACACGTGGTATGAGCATTAAATGGAAGTGACAAACGACGCCTATGGTGCAGAGAAGGATACAATGATTCAAGGAAAAGCAGCGGCAAACTATTCCCGCCATAAATGAATATCCACTTACCAAATATTAATCGTTAAATATATGGTAAGTGGGGGGACTATCTTTATTGGTAAAAAAGAGTTTCACACGTAAGCCAACTTTTGACAACTCAGCCAGTCACGTGGACACAGGAAAACGCGACAGCTGGACGTAACTCTTTGAAGAGGTACGGTACAAAGAGGCACGGTTCACTAAACCCACGAACTTATCAGCCACGGAAAATTCAACTTGATCAAAACAAGAGAGAGGAACGGTCAAAATGAATCTAGACAAAGCGACGGGTAGATTCAAGGACCCACAATTGATTACTCAAACGTTATGTAACTGAACCCCAATTACCGTTATCCTTTGTAACGCCTCATTAATGTCATAATTAGTCATTAATGAATAACCATAGCAGGAGTCGTACGTTATAAGAATATCATATATAAGGGAAGGGAATACAGCTTTTAAAGGCCTCTGATTCTCGAATACAATCAACTTCGATCTTTTATTTCTGTAATATTGTCTATTATTCATTTTTCCCATTATCTTGATTATCAGTAACCCTTATTCATCTTAAAAATAAGCTTTAGTCAAAGGGTCTAATTCTTTGGTTAAACACTCCTCTATGGTGGTCAATGTGATCTTCTTTCCTTTTGGAATTGACTAGCATGTCATCAATGTAGACTTCCATCGTTTTTCGAGTTGTTCTTTGAACATTTTTGTCACCAGCCTTTGGTAAGTTGCCCTCGCATTTTTCAATCCAAAGGGCATGACCGTGTAGCAGTACGTCCCTTGGTGGGTGATGAAGGTGGTCTTTTCCTGGTCCTCTTCCTCCATGAGGATCTTATTATAGACTGAGTAGGCATACAAGAAACTTAGTAGGTCATGCCCAGCTGTTGCACCGATGAGTTGGTCGATATGAGGTAATGGTAATGAATCCTTGGGGCAAGCCCTGTTCAAGTCACTAAAATCTACACACATCCTCCACTATCTGTTCTTCTTTTTAACCATGACTATGTTGGCGACCCATTGGGGATAATTCATCTCGTGATAGAGCCGTTTTCCAATAACTTTTCCACTTCTGTGCTATTGCGTCATTAATTGCGGAGTTGAAATTACGCCTAACTTGCCTCACCGGAGGGTAAGGTGGATCGACATTCAATTTGTGCGTGGCGATTTACTTTGGGATATCTGGCATATCTGCATGGCTAAAATCAAACAAGTCCGCATTATCAGTTAAAAATTTACAAAACATACCTGGTTCTTGAAGGTTTCAGCCGATGTTATGGTCGTTGCTTTCCAATTGAACTGGATCGAGGTCCTCTATGGTCGATCATACGGCCTCGGCCATATCAGGGTCTCCAATGACGTCCTCACCATCATCGCATACTGACCTAGACCTTGTTGATTACTATGCATCTTTTTCTTTATCCATTGTTTGTTGGGTAACTGTGTAGTCTAGGGCGATGCGGTAACATTCCTAGGATGTGCGCTGCCCCCCCCCCCCCCCCC